>JAUMHA010368368.1:0-13537 GCA_032359765.1 Saxidomus gigantea | reverse complement strand
TCTTATATGCACATTGACCCCCATTTTTTATCGTTGCATTCTAAATCAAAGGTTTTAATCAAACTGTAGGCAAAATATCTGAAAAACCTTGTTATTTCTTCATCATGAAATATTCATATATAAAAAATTGAAAAAATGAAATTTAGTTATTGCGAAAAATCATTATTTTTTCAGAAATTAACTAGCAATATGTTAGTCTCCATAAAAAACAGGGTCAATAAAAATTCTTGTTATTTTGAATTTCAGCAGTGACCCCCCTTAAATTGAGTTTAGAATGCAGGTTTGTCCACGGTTACAGTAACATTGTAACATTTAAAAGCTATCAACTTTCAGATACACTTTCCAGATACTTTTTATCTTAAGGGAACCGTTCAGTTTACTTGTTTAATTAAAAATATTGAATAATTGCGCTTCCTTAGCTAAGGAACAAAATATAAAGTGCATCGAAAATTAGCTCACCTGAGCATGAAGTGCTATTGTGATCACCTTGTGTCAGCCATCCATTGTGTGCCGTCAACAATTTAATTAAAACAACAGATACTTATGGTCCTCTATTAAAGTTGTTTAAAGAATTACATTCCAAGATAAAACTACAACCATCTTCTTCTCAAGAACTGCTAGGCATAGAGCTTAGATATAGGGTATATAGCATTGTGTAGTGATATTCTACAAATTGTGTTAAAAAAACCCTGGGGTTAACAGTTCCCCCGCCCTGGGGGTCACTTGTTTCATAGACTTATTAGAGTGAAAACTTTTCTTCTTGAATACCACTAGGTCTAAAGCTTAGATATTTAGTTTGTAGTATTGTCTAGTAATCCTCTCTCCATTTATTTTTAAATCATGTCCTTTGGGTAAAAATGGACACCGCACAGGGGTCATTTGTTATACTGAAATTTTCAAGACTCTTCTTGTCTTGAACAATAAGGCCAAGATATCTGGTGTTTGATGTGAAGCATTGTATAGTGCTCCTCTTTCAAAATTGTTCAAATTATGCCCCTGGAGTCTTAATTGCCCAATCCCCAGGGCTTACATACATGTTAATGCTTGAAACTTAGATATTTTGTGTATGGCATTGTCTAGTGGTCCTCCATTTGCTTTGTTATGCCCCTTTCGAAGAAGGAAGGGTATATTGTTTTGCAGATGTCGATCGGTCGGTCGGTCGGTCCGTTCGTCCGTCTACCAAGAGGACTATGCCTAGCATCTTGAAACTTATGTGAAGGTTGATCATGACCAGCCAATGACACCTTTCGATTTTAAGGTAAGAAGGGCAAAGGTCAAGGTCACAGTGACCCGGAATAGTAAAACGGTTTCAAGACGATGACTCGAGAACGCTTGGGCCTCGCATCCTGAACCTTGATGCTGAGGTTGATCGTGACAAGCAAATGACCTCTATTGATTTTGAGATAAGTAGGAAGTAGGTCAAAAGTCAAGGTCACTGTGAACCAGAATAGTAAAACGGTTTTCTATCTTTAAACTTGATGTGGAGGTTGGTCACGAATGTTTGCCAAATGGTTACTTGCATAGTTCGACTTTACATTCCACATTACTGATTTCATCAAGGGGGCATTCATGTTTCACAAACAGGTCTTGATTAAATCATGCCATTGGGTCCAAATTGACCCCGCCCAGGGGGTCACTTGTTTTTCATAGAGTTATAAAGGGAAATCTTCAAAACTCTTCTTGTCTTTAACCAAAAGTCATAGAGCTTATTTATTTTGTATGCAGCATTGTCTAGTGGTCCATTCTGTAGTTAGTGCAAATCATTTTCCTGGGGTTCTGAATTTACAACGCCTTGGTGTCGCATGTTTTAATGTGACTTCATTTGAAAAACTGTAAAAATCTTTGGTTGGAAATGATTGACCCAGTTTTTAAAAATAATTTCACAACTCTGGGGTCACGGTTACTGTTCTAAAATAGAATCACTGTAAGTAAAAACCAAAACAGTGTATGGTCAAAACTTTGATGGACATAATTTGAAACAAAATTACATAGAATAGTTTGAGTTCACATCTAATGTGTTTGTGAACTTAGCGTGAAGGACAATGGTACTTGGGTAAGCGATATAGGGGTATCATGACCCACTTGTTCTTTTTTTTACACACTCATCCTAAACTTTAAGTCTTTTAACATGGCGGATGGCGGTTGACAAAACTAATTCATTTTCAGCATATTCAATTGAATTCAATCACTTTATGTTTCGATTTCGGATCAGTCTATAGAATCGTACTTAATTCTGAATAGCAATAGATCATTAAAACAAACAACTTTTTTTTACAGCTGCATGCAAGAAACTTGATGAGTTGGTTTGTAAAGTTTTACTGCCAGACTTTGGAGGACTTCAATCCTTACATGCAGGAACAGCTTAGCAAAATAGCTTTTGAGGTACCTCGTTTGCTTGTACATTTTTACTGTTTTAGCTCACCTGGTGCAACGTGCCTGGGTGAGCTATTAGGACCACTCACCGTACGTCATGTGTCTAGCCATCCGTCAACCATTTCCTTCAAACAACATCTGCTTTGAAAGCACTAGGTCAATGTTGGTGAAAATTGGCAGGGATGTTCCTTGCATGAGACTCTATCAAATTTGTTCAAAGAATTCCATTCCATGCAGAACTGTGGTTGTTAGAGTTTAGATATTTAGCATGTAGCATTTTCTAGTAGACCTCTACCACGATTGATCAAATTATGAGCCTCCGGGTCAAAATTGACCACGCCCATGGAGTAACTTAGTTTTACATAGGTTTATAAAGGAAAAACTTTAAAAGTCTTCTCTGAAACCACACGGCCTAGAGCTTTTATGTAACATTGCCTTGTGGACCACAACCAAGATTGTTCAAATCATGAGCCATCAGTCAAAATTGACCCTTCTCGAGGGGTCACTGGATTTTACATAGGCATATATAGGAAAAAGTTTAGAAATCTTCCTCTCTCTCTGAAACCACAAGGCATAGAGCTTAGATATTTAGCTTGTATAATTGCCTTGTTAATTCTACCAAGATTGTTCAATTCATGACCCTCGGGTTAGAATTGACCCCTTCCGGGTGTCACACTTGAATTCACATAGGGATAAATCTTCTTGTCTTAAACCTCAAGGCCTAGAGCATACAGGTCAATTTTTTTGACTTTCATGAAACTTGCTCAGTAGGTTGTCTGCAATCTGTAGATGATCTGTTGGGCCGCGTTGAGCGAAAACCAATTGTGCTACAGCCGATAATTGTAAAACCTTATTAACACACTACAAGTCACATTTTCAAATTGATTTTCACAAAACGTTTGCTTGTACTCTTTTTATTGCTTGTACTGTTTTCATCTCTATTGGACGAACTCCAGCAGAGCTTATACCATGGTGGTTTGTCTGTCGTCTGTTAACCTTTCCTTGATAACACTCTACAGGTCAAGAATTCATTTGACTTTCATGAAACGTTGCCTGCAAACTGTAGATTATCTGTAAAGAAATAGAGCCTCGATGTTCCTAACCGTACCGTGCTACAATATACAAGCAATTATTGTTAAACCTTGGTAACGTTATATAGGTCACATTTTCCAATGGACTTTCACAAAACGTCCTTAGAAAAATAGCTGTAACCTGTAGATGATCAGTGTATTAATTGAGCCACGTTGTGTGAAATACAACCTTGCTACAGCCGAATATTGTAAAACCTTGATAAAACTCTACAGGTCACATTTTCCTATGGGTTTTCACAAAACTTGCCCTGACGTTGTATAAAAATTGAACCACGTTTCTTAAAAACCAACCGTGCTACAGCCGATTATTGTAAAACCTTGATAACTTTCTACAGGTCACATTTTCAAGTTGACTTTCACAAACCTTGTTCAGAAGGTTACCTGCAATCTGCAGGTGATTTGTATAGACACTGAGGCACGCTGTGCGAAAACCAATTGTGCTACAGCCGATTATTGTAAGACCTTGATTTTCCAAAAGATTTTTCACAAAACTTTCTCCGAACAGTCCAAACCACAAAGCCTAGAACTCATATAGGAAAATCTTATAAATCTTCTTCCCCTAACTCACAAAGCAAAGAGCTTAGATATTTGGTATGTAACATTGTCTAGTGGACCTATACTAATGTAATTTAGATCATTGCCCTTGTGTCAGAATTGATCACGCCCTGGGGGTCTATAGCTTGTATATAGAGTTATAGGAACAACTTAGAAAAAACATTATTGTCTTAATCTGCGTGGCCCAGGGCATATAGCATTATCTGATGGTTAGACGAGGTTTGTTCAATTTCAACTTTGACCTTGACTTAGCATGACTTTTAGCCTAGTGTTTGTTTTACAAGCTAGAGAGATGAAATTTGGACTATTTGTGCAGTTTAAGTACAATGATACAAACGGAATAATATGACAGTCGGTTGATCTGCGGGGTCGTATCTTTTGAGTTGGCTGTATAGTTCCGGATGATACACCCGCAGATCAACCGACTGTTATAGTATTCCTTTTATTATATACCTTTACTGGATGACATGTATATTTTTATATATGAAACGTTAATGTGTGCCAATAATGGCGTAAGGCAACATAACGCGCTATTTCGTGTCACGTTTGACGTCACTTGTGTCTTCCGTGTATAAACAAACAACAGAAAGAAAAAGTAAATGCAAAATGTAAATCATCTTTCTGTTTTATTTAATGCAAAAAGACATTGCATTCATTTGTCTTCAAATGTGAAATAAAAAAGCAAAGTAACGACAATAAAAACAAAATTATTTCACTGCAGCAATGTGGATCTAGTTTTCAACCTTTAACGTAGGAATATAATATGAATATGCATGTGTGTACAACCTGCATGATGGACAACTAAGATACGGCTTATTTTATCTGATACGGAACATTTGATAAGTGATGTTGTATTTTACTGCACAAATACTTAAGAACATTCAGATACACTTTAGTAGGTATGTAATAAAATGATATAGACCATTATGGCCTTTTTGTTATTATACAAGAATGATCTTCGTCCGTTCGCCAGTCCGTCTGTAACATTTGATGTACACTCATATCTCCTTAACCCCTCGAAGGATTTAAATGAAACTTGGTTCAAATGTTCGTGTCATCCAGACAACGCGAAGAACGCATGTTTCAACATATCGGCCTATGGTCACACTTAGTGAATATTTTTGTGTCTGATCCTTAACTCCTTAACTATAGAAGGCTTTTCATGAAATTTGAATCAAATGTTCGTCTCATCAAGACAACATGCAGACTTTATGTTTCAACCCCGCCACCTAAAGGTCAAGATAACACTAAGGGGTCATCGGTTTTTTATGTCCGCTCCATATTTCGTGAAAGCCGTGAAGGATTTTCATGAAACTTTAGTCAGATTTTCATTTCATCAAGAGGGCATACAAAACCTATTTCTCAACCCTGCTGACTAAAGGCCAAGGTCACACTTAGGGTCATTATTTTTCCGCCCCATATCTCATTCATCATTTACTACATGTAATACTTGTATATGATTTTCATGTAACTTGGGTCAGATGTTTATCTCCTTCAAATGACATGTACAAACGATGTTCCAACACAGCTGACGCATGGTCAGTGTCACAAATAGGGGTCATTGTTGTTTCTGTTCCGCTGCAGATCTCTTTAACCCATGAGAAGGTTGACGTGAATCAAATGTCTATCTCATCAAAACGAGGAACGTATGTCCCAACCTCAGTGGGTCAAGGTCACAGTTAAAATCACGAGACATTCCCCTCGATGGATTATTTTTAGAAACTTTTTTCAGATGTTCGTCTTGTGGAGATTGTAATGAACCCATGTTCCAACGGAGTCGACTTTATGGCCAAGGACACACTTAGGGGTTAAAGGTCATCCTTTCGACATAACTTCATGTGGCAGGGGTTATAGCTGTTTTTCAGACTGCCTTGTTTCGTGTTTGACATTGTAGAAAGCTTTTTGAGAAAACACAGAAGAGACATGATAAGATTATTTAAATCTATTTCATTCGTAGATTTTGAAAAGCAACATTTTCTATTTTCTTTTAAAGTACATGTTTTGGGTATTATTTGCCTTTATTGTATTTTAAGGCTGTTGGAGTAGGTCATAGACAAGATTACTCAACATTTAATGAAAAAGAAAATGAAAGGTTCGGGCTACTTTTATCAAAGTTGTTTCTGTCAGAGTGGGAAAAAGCTGAAGAAGCCAGCAAAAGCGAAGAGCATGTGATGCTGCAGTATTTGTTAAACTGGTCTGCATTCAGTCAGTATCTGAGAATATACTGTAAGTACTGCTTTAGAGCATTTTGTTTTATCATTCCATATTGTTCTTAACACGAAATACGTGTATTAAGCGAATCAAAAACAGAAAGCGGAATATTATAGTGAGTTGTCGGTCTGTTTGATAGTTGGTTGATTTGTTTCAAATAGTATGGCTCGGACCACTTCCATAGTCTAAAAACAATTGCAATAAAATTTGATAGAATTGTTAATAAAACTAAGTTGACCAGATTGTGATAATAACTCATTCCACAATTGTCAGGTTAACAATTAAACAGAATTAACTTTGCGCACAGGATAAGTTATATTTTTTATATTCTGTTGATAATTGAAAGAGCTGTGTACACATACTGTTAAAATAATTATGTTTCAGACAACGATGTTGGACGAGAAAAAATGCTAAGGGAGGAATGCATTGCTAAAGTGACCGCTGCGGCATCAATGGTGGAGCAGTTGTTGAATAATCTTGTAGATGGGACGGTCACAGTAGATAATCTCAGACTGATTCAAGAGAAACAAAGTAGAGTGTCAGAATTAAACACGCTTCTTCCGAAGAAAATCCCATCTCACCTTTTAAAGAAAGCTGTCCATATTCGCGAAAAGGAAGTGAATGCATTTATAGAGTTGGCAAAACAAGTAGCAACACTCTCAACGCTTTGTCAAAGTCTGAGTAAAGGTAAATATAGATAAGTAAAATACGTTTACATTATATAAACATTCACTTTATGTCGTTCAAATTGTATAATTCAGATAACAAATTGGCATTCACTGTCAAGATGATGTATAAGGATATATCGTAAGTAATTTGAGTTAGAAAGACATTTTAATCATGCATATAACCATTCAAATCAGGCCCGAAATAAATATACTGACAAAAGTGTACAAATAGTAAACATAAAAGACTAAGGTAAAACGTAAATAAATTTCATAAAATATGTATTGAAAAAAGCTTGTAAGAATGATTCATAGAATTTCTTAAGTATTTTGTAAGGTGCGTTGTAAGGTTAGTCTAACCATGTTACAAACTAACTCATACCTTTCACTCTATTAAAGTCCCTGAAAAGAACATAAGTTTAATTAACTTTCTTCATCTGTGTATAAAGTTGATGTAGGCATGCTTGTTTGCAGATGAACTATAGACATATCTTAAATGTGTCTTTAACTTCGGCTAAGCGGGCGTGCCCAGCTGTTGCCTTAAACGACATTTCCGCATACAATGGGCTTGTTAAGCACGTTTTTTGAAGAAAAAAACATGCTTATTAGAATGCCTATGTCGTATGGCGGGTTAACTGGCGGACGAGTGTCAAACATTGGTTTCCGCTCAATAACTTTAGTTATGAGTGACCAATTGCAGTGAAACTTGGTGTGTAGGTACATGTAGCTTACATGGTGACGCAACTTGGGATTGCATTTAGGGTCACTATAGTCAAGGTCAAGGTCACTGTTACTAAAAATAGATTTTTCTGGTTAGTTTTTAAATTGTTTTAAGCAAAACAAATGCCGCGTCTTCTTATTTCTCTATATCATTTGGAGGTTAAGATGGTTTTCCTTTGAAATCATTTAAAGAAATCATTGAATATGTGGTCTGCAGCAAGTCTGCTTTAGGGACAAGTCTGTTTTAAGGATGTCTGTAAAAACTAAATCACCAGTGGTCATAGCTTGTTCCATATATATGGAGACTATACAAATATTTTACTGCAAAACTACCGGTTAGTTTTTTATGATTTCATAGAAATGATCCATCTGTTACATGTACAATGTGCATGTTGTTCAATGAATGTTGTGGTGGAGAATTTAAGGTCGCTGACTTGTAAACAATAAATGTCAATGATTTAGAGTCATAGTTTCGAGCTAGCCACCTGACTCTTTCTGTGAGTGGTTATTTCCTGATAAAGTTTTAACTAAAATGATATTCGTGTGATTCGTGTTTAAGAGATGTTTATTTTCACAAATCATCACCGAGTCTTGAACGGGACATTCTTTATTTACATGTTGAGAAAAGTGTGTAATTAAGATGAACGATAAAAACCAATCGTGGTCGTTTTTTTCGCTACCTTCACAGTTAAGCATAAAACAAATGTCTGTTAATTTTACGCTAGCAAATAGGTACATTGAAAGAGGTAAACAATACGTATTTTAGTATACTTCATGTTAGTATCCATTTTTTACTTACAGATGCAACGATGATATATTCTTTTTACAGTATCTTAGATGAAATATATCCTGAAAACTAAGAAAAATAGAACGTTTAAATATCACGATACAAATCATATGTCTTATTTGCATTCATAACAATCTATCTATTAAAAAGAAACACGAATCTTAGACAAATGTTTTCCTTTCTTTGATGACCTTTGTGTGAATTTTTATAGATATAGTATATATTTTGTATTATTTGCAGTTGAAAAAGGAGAGATCGTTAGTGTTATGGAAAGACAAGCTGACATCAATAAATACAAAATAAATGAACTTTGTAAGGTTGTAACAATAACAGATGAAACTGACATCAATGGAGGAACACCAATACCAATTGGCTTTGATGCGAGCAAGCTAGTTGTCGAAACACTTACAGACATTCAGAAATATTATACCAGCAGTACATTTGTTAAGATTTGGCATAACAGATGTCATGAAGTAGGGGAAGAGTGTGAGACGCTTGACGATGTCATTACCACTATCTGGATACCTGTAAAGGAGAGGTAATGTTGAATATTTTACAAGAAATAATAAGTTTAATTTCAAGACATTACATGCACAAAGAGGTTTATGTAAACCAATGATGATATGTGTTGTTTCAGCTCTTTTCCAAGTTCACTTAACATGTCTTGGATTTTACTCGTGTTGTCAGGTCAAATCTTATACACCGACATTCATTATACATGTAATATGATTTATCACATTAGTTTTATAAATTCTGTCTTATGTCTGAAATGTAAACTCGATATGCAGTTGTTTTATAAAGATTACTGTTGCTGCATATATAAACATATATGGTCATTCTGTAACAGTTACAAGAGAATCGTTTTTAAGTCATAAAATTAAACGTTCAAAATATGTTCACGCCGATTAAATACAGCACGCCAACCTCACTTGTTTTTTATAGACTTGTATGTAAGGAAATATTTAGAATTCCTTTGACCACTTCAGGGGATGACATTCTTACATTGATTTACATAGGAGTTTGTTTTTAAATCTTCTCCATAGTTTCATGTTTTGGAAGCTACAGCAAGGAAATTTGGACCTTGTGTGCACTTTCATAAACAGGTTTCAATCTATTGTGTACCCAGATGAGCGATGTAGTGCGATCGTTGTCCTTTTTTATACTCTTATGAGAATGGTGAATTACATGTTCTTATTTTCAGAATGTTTATAATAACATGTGTGTATGTACGACAATCTTTATATGAGTATTTGACGCTATGCTAGGTGTCAATTATAAGTGTGTAAATATTCCTTCATTATCAAGCGTATGAGACGTTTTGTATCACTTGTTCTTTTGAATACTAGTATAAGACTAACTTTGAGCAATAGTGCTTTTTGAAATCCGTCAAAATATATTCTATTTCGCTTGGCGTTTAAAAATGCGAAAAGAACTACCAACTATGCCTAACGATTTATGTTTATATTTATATTGTGTATCTTTATGCTACCTGAAAAGGCGAGCATATAGTCGCCACTTTTTCTGTCCGTCCGATACTTGTCCGGAGCATAACTCAGAAAGTATTATAGGGATTGGGTTGATACTTCATATGTTGAAAGAAGTTTTTAAGGGAAAGGCGAGTCAAAAATAATTTGACTTAGAATTGAAGAACTTGTTCAGAGAATATATTTTATTGAAAATGTGAAGATATTGAAGATTGAAATTTTCCAAAATGAAGGATCACGGTGGTGGCCATTTTGAAATTTGTGATGTCATATTACATATTCATGCAAGTATACTGCTAACTGAAAACAGCAGTTTCAAAACGATATCTAAACATGGTAACCTACATGACACTATACCAATATTATAAATTTCACATGTAAAACAATCAAGAAACAATGATTAAATGGGGTTTAATTATAAAAGGATTGTGTATAATTTGCATATATTTGCATGTTAACTAAATCTTAGATTTCTCATAACTCTGCTAATGGTTTTCCTATTTAGAAAATTCTTTCAACAGTGTGTTCGTATTAACAAGCTCTCCAATTTGATGCTGATTTATATTCTGACCTGCGTTGCCCTTTACAAGTAAGAGAAAGTGCCGCGATCAAGAACGTCGTACCTTTAATGTTTCCCTTTCTAGTGTATGCTTGTCAGGAGCTTTAATCCAACACTATGTAAGGGACTGAGTTGATATTGTACACATTGATAGAGGAAATTTGGAGGAGAGCAGTGACTAAGAACCATAACTCTAGCTGACCCTAGTTTTAAAGTATACCCACTTATTTTATGAAATTTAGTTTATACGAAACGTAATTCCCAAATATGAAACACCTTATTACACAAAGTTATATAATATATTTAGAGGAAGTGCAGTGACGACTTACATTGTACCTTAACTCTGTCTTGTCTCATTTTAAATTATCTCCCTATTTCGTTTCATACTTAACTTGTAGGGAACATACCTCGAAAATCGTTCAATATACATTGATTTTGATATTTAACACAATGAAAGAATCATAGCCTTATCTTGGCCTGTGATTTAATTACGCTCCTTTATCATTTCTGTTTAATTACAAAGTGTAGTTTGCTTGCAGCTACGATTTTTATGTCATTTATTTTGCTTGAAAATCAACTTGTTACATTTCAGTTTACATTCCGTTACTCATTGAAAATAGTGCAATAAATTCCAAGCTTTAAACTTTTGCAGCTTTGACTCATTGGCAAGCGACATCGAAGCAGGAGAGATAAAATTCAATGAATTTGAGAGACTTCTTGGAGATAGATATGGAAATGACTTGAAAGACATGAGGAAAGAATTGGAGAATATGGGGGTCAACTCAGTCTCAATAACCACACGTCTTGGACAACTGACAGCATATAGACAGTTAGAAACATGTGTTAGCGGAGCAAAGAGTATACTTGAATTTGCCAGTCAGTATGATTTGACTGGTGACTTTCAGCAAATCCGGACAATTGCAGCAGTAAGTTCATGTCATTGTGAAATGTCGATGTAGTAATTTAACAACTTTACACACTTCTAACGTTTGGGTAGTAAGTTAATGAAGAAACAATATGTCATACCTTGTTAAGGTTAACAGTGTTACGATAACATGTAAATAAAACCATACTTCAAAAACTATATTTTATCTTAATTTGATTAATGTATTGTTTTTTGTCATTTTATGATAGATATTTTCTTAAAGATGGCTATTTACTTACGATATGAGTTATGATTCTTAAACTGGGATGAAAGTCCTAATCTGCCCCCAGAATACAAAATTATACTGATCAATATATGTAGTACCTGCAAAAGCTGGTGGCATACTGTAATTTGATTACTAGTAAGTCGGTAGTAGTGGATTAAAATATGAGGATAAGAAGTTTTTAACATTGTATTTGCTAGGCCCTAAACAACTAATTACTTAATTTTTTGGAAAAAATGTGTAATTTATATTAAGACTTAAGGCGTTTTTGTGCGGTTTTTGTTTTTATCGTCTGAAAGACGTTTTTGAAGAAACTCAATTTTTCAGCAAAATCTGCGGACGAGCAGCTTTAAATTTTTTATTAGTACGTTGAAAAATGCTCGGCATGAATAGGGATATGTGCAAATTCAAGACACATAGAGAATGATTTTTCATTATGCAATTGTTCCCTTTGCCTGTCAATTTTTCAAAAATAGTTAAGTAGTCTATGTTGTTATGTCAATTAATTTTGATTTAATGTAATAGCCAACGTCTGTACAGCACATATAACATAACGACGGTATTTATAGCATTTGAATTGAGAAAATATACTTGCCGTTCAATCTGTCCGTCCGTTCGTTTGTCTGTCTGTCTAGGCAAAGGGATAGTATATCCTTATTTTTGTACTGTTGTCTAGAGAATAGGGTTTGTTCCTGTTGAGTATACCAGTCATCCTATTTTGTTCGGAGCATTACTCAATATAATTTAAAGGAATTGACCTGATACTTCGCATATTAAATGAGGTCATTAATAAGAATACAGTGACAAAGGGCCATAACTCTAGCTTATCCCATTTTTGAATTATCCCCCTTTTGAGCTCATTTTAGCACAAGCTGCCCAAAGGTGAGTTATTGTGATCGGCCGATGTCAGGCGTCTGTCAGTCGTCATTCTGTCTGTCAACACTTCCCTAATGAACACTCAAGAGGCAACGTTTTAATTCAAATCATCATGAAACTGGGTTACGTTGGGTCAAATGATAGGTCACCAGGTTAAATCATATAAAAACTTTGTGAACTCACAAGAAGCAACATTTTTTATTTAATAATCATCATGGAAATTTGTCAAAATTTTTATCTTGATATATTCTAGGTCAAAACTAGACCGCCAGGTCAAATAATAGAAAACCCTTGTAAACACTCTTGAAGCACCCAATTATCTTTAAAGTTTGCCAGAAGGTTTATCTCGATAGATTCTAGGTCAAATTTAACCCGGGTTATAATGATAAAAACGAAGGTCAGCCAGTTAAATTAAAGAATAACCTTGTCAACGTTCTAGAATCCACATTTCATCTTGAGTAAGGTTGTCAGAATGTTTGTTTTGATAAACTTTATGTCAAACTTGGAAACACGGGGTCGAACTTTTGTATATTGTTTGGCAAGCAGATTTCAAAATTGTCATCTGGGGACATTGATCATGACCTTTTGACCTTTCTGTCTTGTCTTTTGTGGCAATGGTATTCAGTTGAAAGATACTGGGCTATTTATTATGTAATGTAGTTCTGGTAATTTTCGTGTAAGTGAATCAAAACTCGTTAAGTTTTCGTCTGTAAGAACACAATATGTGTGCTATTCTTTCTAAAAACAATGCTTTTGGGAGCATCCATTAATGTAAACGATACAAGTTATGTACTCATTGTCATCTGACCACGTATATTAAATATTATTATGATTGGAAAAAACTCAAAACTTCCAAACACGGAGCGGTATACAGGTCCATCGCTGCAACCAGGGTTTATGCTCAAAAGTATTTCTAATGAACTGTGATTTATGTTTCGGCAAAAATGAATCCGTTAGTATATGTACACGTATATTTGCAAGTAAGGCCGGCAATGAATTTAACAGAGTATGTCATTCATACTTGACAGTGTCTTATTAACTATTACAGTATGAGGAGAACGACATGCA
>JAUMHA010368334.1:0-13094 GCA_032359765.1 Saxidomus gigantea | reverse complement strand
AATCCTGCTTTTGCCTTTCAAAATTATCATGAATGTCAGCTCCTGAAGGTGTTGCCATCTGCTTTGACTCTGGCTGCCCTAACCTTTGTCAAATGTTTAAATTGTTTCTAACCAAACTTTGACTATAATGTCCAGATTGTTTTTCCCTCAGCATCTTGTGTGGCTGCAAATACCTGTATTCTTAGTGTTTGTTTGACTCACTGGTGCAATGAAATAAAGTTCAAAGTTATTCATACCGAAAAAAGTACTATGTAGTTTTCTGTGATACACTTACCCTCAATTTCAAATTTAAACATTTGATCCCCGGCATCTTCTTGATATATAACAGTGATTGATATGATATGTTACATTTATGTACTCAGTTATTACATTTCAGTAATATTATGTTAACTAGATCTAAAGTTGCAGTGAGGGAGCAAGTTTCTTTGATACCGGGTATCAAGCTGGGTATTGGGGTACGGGTTTGTATATACTGTTCATAATGTATGATGATTTAAAAGTTTGTATTTACATTATGATAATATTCATTTCATCAGGAATGTCAACAGTACTTGAGCAATCTACAGGGGGCTACACTAGATAATGTTTTGTCAACTTTCCTTTAGCACAATTGCTTTTAAAGTCTGGTTTGTTTACTTCAGTGCAGGTGTTTGGGAGTAAGGTAATTCTGTTTAGTTTTGCTTGTGTGTATTTTACAATAGTGCTGCAGGGAAATTTAAGGAAAATATCATGTTGTAACCTTTATTAGATATTACTGGATTTGACTATTTTAGGTGTTTTGTAGATTTTTTTCCAGCCAAGAGCCCATGATAATAAGATTTTTTCCTCTTTACCAATTTCTCATCAGATCAAAAAGTACAAACAAAAAACACCACAATTTTAGAAATTAGTTCAGGTGCTTTTCTAATTGAAATGAACTTTTATAACCTGTCCCCTTGAGGCACATATTTGATTTATGTGAAATATGAAGGACCTATATCTTATAATCATTTATTTCAATATCATGTTGCCCTGTTTCAATAAATTATGAGATTGTTTATAGGAACATATTTTGCTGTTATGTTTTGAAATATAGACCATGTTTCAAAGTATGGAAGTTGAAATAGTTGTAATTAATTGTTTTATTGCTGTACAGAGTTAAATGCATTTGCAATATCTATAAAACCAATAAAAGTCTACTTGTTCACATTGTAAAAAAAATTTAATTTCATATTGAAATCCTGAGTTCTTAATCAAACATTTTATGAATGTAATTGTTTTATTGATAGACAGAGTGGAAAGTGATAGTAAAACAGGGGAAGATGATTTCTGGGCTGGTAAAATTTATTGCAGTTGATGTATTTGCCAGGTGTTACACTAGATTAGTGATTCCATATGAAAGTGGAAAACCAAACAGCAAGCTTCAGAGCTGCTATAAAGTGTATTGACCACTGGACAGTTATCAGGCAGTGTTATCTTCAGCAGGCCTCCCGGGACCCTCTTGTTAGTTTTTATGCCGGTAATAAATGGTACTGGTTACACCTTTATGGACTTGCTATCTTGGGAGAAGTGTAATAAATGGCTCCCTTGACAAATGGGCATGGACAGAACAGCTAGTTAAAACAATTGGAGAAACTGATATACATAAAGTTATAGATAAAGAAATAACTGAATACTGCTGGTCTGAATTGATTGTTCAGATCAGGTAGAAGATGCATACAATACATAAAGATGCAGCTTGGTTAAGAACTATGGGACATGTAGAATTTGTATATGCCTAATTTATGGAGATGCTGTCATAAGCTTCGATGTTTGGTGTAATAAAAGCCCTGATAAAAGAGGAATGGCCATAAAGCTTAAATCTACATTAGAAGAATGTTTTAAAGGGATCAGCCAGATTTACATAATAAACCCCTCTTGATTTTCTCATCACAAGGTTATTAACTGGTCCTGGCTGACAATCTTCAAAGGAGTCGGTATTGAATTAATATCTTGTCTACACATAATCCCCAAATCTCCCCAAAACATTTTTATATAAACTTGAAGATTAAAGTTCCCTTAATGAGTTAAAAGCATAAGAGTATAGTGTTTAGATGGGCTCATTATTCATGGTTTGTTACATTATTGTCAGTGGATTTGTTATAATAAAGGAGAAGGTGATGTAAGAGATGATGTTATCACACTAGATGTTGATGGTATCACACTGGGCTCTGATGATATCACACTGTATGTGGAGGATCTGCTCCTCTTATCACAATACCCAACATCCTCTTGATTACACAGTTAGAAAAACAACAGACAATCCAAAAGTTGATGATGTGGAAACTGATAAACATACTTCAACAAATGGTGACAAAAGTTTTGAAGGAGGCAGAACTTAACAGACACTTTAACTACTTTATCCTTGATTACACCTGGTGATAGTGACACAAAGTTGGTGAAGAAGAAACTATCAGTAAATGTTTTTATTCAAAATGTATTAAAATGATGAATCAACAAGATAACACTGTTGTGAAAAAGTAGTGTGAGAAAAAGAAGAATGTTGTTTGAATTAATAATGACTTTGGCTTATAGTAACTTCTAGACTTTTGGGTTGGTGTATCACATTGAGAAAAAAAAAGAAAGCTGGATGAGTTTAGGAAGTGTGGTCTAAATTCAAATCTGTTTGAGATATTTAATGCTATAATTTTGTAAGAGGGACTTTGCTGCTTGATGTCCCTGAAGTTTTGTTGCAGTTAGTACTCAAGAAGATCATTTCACACAAAGTCATTTCCTTTGGAATGTGCATTTAGTTTAGATCTGAATTCTCAATTTCTGTTGAAACAGCATGCATGATGTAACATGCATTGCTTCCTGTCAGCAGTTTGCATTGTTCTCCTTATGAAAACTCTTAGACTGGTAGAACTGAGAAATTCTTTGATGCTATCACCATTTGTTACAACAAGGTAAAAAAAATCTTATGATAGTTTTTTTTTTTTTTTGAGTGCACAACATATGTATCTTCATGTGATAAAATCTGTAGGAATCCCATCATGGAGTTCAGCGAGAAAGAAAATCCGTCTGTTTATGTAATTATGCATGGTAGGCAAAACCAAGTATTGGTTGAGTATGACTGTATGTTTTAGTTTATGGATCATGTCGACAGGCAATCCACATAAAGCATGGTAATCTGAGTTTAATACACAAACTGGCTTGATTTATACCAAACTTGAGTGAATGATTTCTATCTTACTGCATCTGTGTTTGGTACACATTAACTATAGAAAACAATTATTATTATGCTGTATCTAAGATTTAAGCATGCTTAACCCAAACATTATAATTTCTTATGCATTCACAAACTTGTTTGAAGTTTTCCGCTGATAGAAGATTTTACTGCAGAGCACGGATTGTTAAACAAATATGACAATGGTTGGTTTGACTTTTACAATATTGTACAAATAGCGGCGTCTCTTATTGTACCCTCCAGGGTATTAATGCATCAAACTAACAATCTGTTCTCTAACTTTTACCTTTTTATGCCAGTATGTGTAAATTACGGGTATGTAAACAGATTAGTTGAATAATCAAGCCAATGTGTACGCTTTATTTACAAGATTACCTTTGTTGTAAGAAATAATAGTATATAGCTAGCTGTCGGAATATCCATGTTTGCTTTTATCCTGGTAGTAACTGACAGTAGGGTGCGATCTGTGTATTGGTCACAGTTACCCAACAAATTATAGCTTTTCTCAATATTGACATTGAAAATTTAGTTATGCATGAGCTTCATTTTGCAAAGCTTGATGCTTTTGACAAAGTTTTGACAAAATTTATGAGAAATTTAGCAAACAGCTAAAATTTCTTGTCACTGACCAGTCATTATGTATTTGGATTTTAACTAACCTGCGCAGCAGACTCAGGATGTACTATAAAAATAGCCTTTGTCCAATGTGCATCTATCTGCCATGCAGACTAAGCAATGTTGTAAGTATGAGTGATCCGACTGGAAAGTATATACAGCTTCTGTATCAGTTACCTGGTGTTGATTGAGGGCATCTGGACATACAAACACTAATGTAACATGTTAGTCCTGCTAATTGCAGGCTATCAGCTATAATTTAGCCCAGGTAAACAGCTGGCCAAAAGCCTAATGGTGCTTCACATCATGCCTTCATTTATATCCGCACCAAGTAATTCAAATTGACAAACCTACTTCCCCAGTCATTCAGCTTATAACTACCTCTTTCAGTGAAAGTTGGCTGTTGCTGATTTTGTGAAGTTGATGAGAAATTTAGTGGCTCCTGTGAAACTTTGCAACATTTCTGCCCTTCTTTGTTATATATAACATGAAACAACTTTCTTCTAGAAATTTTGCCTTTGAGAAAACAGCAACAAGATTCTTGATAAAACTAGCCTAATTCAGAAAGAGTTTACATAGTTAAGAAAATTGGTAGGTGATTTTTTTTCAGGATTTTTGGCCTTTGAAAATATACCTGCAATATTATAGCAGTTTAAATTTATATAGTTTCCTTTGATCTCCATGATTGCCTTGAAATTTATGTCAGAAGTTAAGTCCTGTTACACTTAAATCTGAATTTAATGCTCAAGCTGGATGTTCAGCCATATAAATGCTTTTATGATGGATTAGTGATTCTAATGGGGGCACCTGTGGACTAGTTGGCAAGTTGTGCTGAGTTAAAGGTTTTTAAATCTCAACTTAGATATCAGTGTTGATCAGACAGGCACAAAGTGTACTGAAAATGAAGATGAAGAGGTCAATTGCTTTGAAAATGCTACTGCAACTATTTTTGAGAAAAATTGTCATTTAAGCAGTAGAGTCTAGGACAAACCATTGGTCAGTGGTGATAATGCCAGGTTAAAGGTTATAACATTACATATAGCATCAGAAATTGTCCGTTAGGTGAGCAACTCTGGATCTGGCACTGATTTTCTTGCTTTTTATTGTTTGCTAATTAAAACCTTGTATATAAGTTTTCTGTATGTAAGATTTAAAGTGTCTTTCCTTACATTTTTAGCATTGCTTGCTTTTTCTATTGTGAGTTATTCAGTTTACAGCACAGCATGCTTTTAACATGCCGTAGATATCTTCCCAGCAATCTTTATTAATGTTTTGCTGTTCAGTAATTAAGCTACTTGCACATTTATTCCACATTTATTCCTTTCTGATCCCGAAAATATTGCTGCGCATTAGAATGTTCTATCTCTTTTATTACTGTTAATATTTTTTGAATCGCTGAATAAGTATTTGCTTCGTTGTGGGAAGTCCTGAAATAATCTTGGAGAGCTCTACTGTGTTTATGCAGTTTTTGACAGTGAAGTTAACAAATTGTCTTGATCAGAGAAGATAGGGAGTGTAACTGCAACTGATAAATGAAAAATCTTGCAATTACAGAACAGATTGTTGTTAAGATACATGCTAATGGCAGAGGGTGTGTTGATAGACAGTGGTTTGGAATCCTCCTTGGTGGGTAATGTTTAAAGGATCAGATGACCTTGACAGCTATGGTAGCAAAATAAATTCCAACAAGTATGTTGTCCTATTGTAACCAGTGTTCTGGTACAGCAGCAGCATCAGGGACCTTTATTGGCATAGTTACGATCTAACACTAATATGTCTAGGATAACTTGGGTGACTTCAGGTTTCTTATCTTTTATATGACTTACAAGGGTCATTTTCTCAAGGAAAACTGTCTTAGTTAGATTTATCTTTCAGAGTGACTGACATTTAAAAACTAATCAAGTATTTAATACCATAGCTTCAGACATAATACCATTTGTAACAGACTTAAAAACATGAAGGTGGGCTGGAAAAGAACCTCCATCATTGATAAGAGACAAGATTACAAGTATGCAAGAGTACATTTCTATCATTGTTCATTCTCTGTTCAAGACTAACAGAATGTCTGAATGCAAAAAAAGATCCTAGGTAGCTGGCAAAAGACATTGTTTTGTTTTTGCTTGCCCAGGTGGGTGCATTACAGAAAATGTGGTGTCAGTGTAGTAGCATCTGATAAGCAAACATCAAAGTACTGGAAGAATGGAAGCAATGTCTTATCTTGCAAGGTTATGCAAAAGCTGACTTGGCTTATCAGTTGATGGTGGGCTAATTAGTGTTCAGGGAACTGTGTTTGCAAGAACCTTGGAAATCCATTGCACCGCCTAATGAATCATCCTGTCAAATGCATTGTATTTCACTTTTCTGTTGTTTGGGAAACAGGACACAGAGGTAGGAAGTAACAACACGAGCGATGTGAGAATGATTCTCACCCCCTGTTGCATTTGAACTATCTTACCATGCACATGTACATTAAATGCTACAGACAGTTTGAACTGAAAACAGCACTGAGAGAAGTTGTTCCATGGGATGTTCTGTCAGTTGAAATGATTTGCAATAGTTGGATATATAGTTACTGTACTAGGATGAAGATTCAAAATGACAACAATCATCGGATCAAAAATATCCTTTAAGTGAATCTTGAAAGGTCTATCAAAACTAATAAAGGAATGCTTTCATATCCCACAAGAGCATGTTACTGTACCCTGGACAGACTGCTTTACTTGGCCGGATCATACAGCCTTGGGGCTTATCAGCATATCTTCTGAATTTGTTGGTAAATTTGATCATTGATCTAGGGGATAGATTCCACACTGTTCAAAGGAAGAGGGCCATGTATCACCCTGTTTGCAATTTGAACAATCAAGATTGATATAGATCTGGGGGATTATGGGAAATTCGAAAGCAAACAAATGTACAGGGTCGCATATTGTTTCTCATTAGGGATGCAGCTTTGATATTGTTACCAATTAATGCTTCACTTTGATATATTACAGTTTAGAAAAATATTTCTTCACAGGTATAAGACATTAATAAACAGTGTTGATAAATAGCAGAGATAGTGGTAATGAGAGGGGTTGCTTGACATGTTGGCAAAGAATAATGACTCTTTAAAACTAATTTTATTTTCTGTTCAGTACAAAAATGTGCATGTGGCAGAGATGGCTATGTTCAGTTTTAAATGGTTGCCAGTGTGAAATCAAAGACGGTGGTATTTCTTATCTGGTTTCCATTGAGATGAGTTATGGCTTCTGATGTTGCTATTCTATAATTTGTGGGGGCCCGCCAGAATTACTCCCACTGGTCAGTTTAATGGAGACTTTTGGTGGGAGGTGGTTGATTTATTGGTATTCTCTCACCACTTTGGTTATTTATGGGTGGGGTAAGCAGTAAAACAGACATTAGATAGTTTTACAGATCTCCATTGACAAATAGCAGTCTGTTTATATGCACAAAACATGCACCAGGTGGTTCTTGGGTGCTCCTTCCTCATCTGAGATGGTAGTAAAAATGGTGAAAATTTAATGTTTCTTAAAATATTTAGACATACCTATGTTATTAAGCGGAGTATTATTTATGCGGTAGGATAGAGATGCAAATATAGAAGGAATTTGAATTTATCGGAAATGCATTAATAATTGCCTTAGATATACTGCAGAACTACCTTTATAATCCTCAATAAATCATTAGAATGATTATTTGATACTTTCATTTGCTTGGTTAAGCCCCTCTGACGCTATTTGATGCGTAATTTGGCAAGATCCTGTGCATCCACTTGCAAAAAAAAGCTGAAAACTGATAAAAGATGGCATGGCTTGAGTAAAGCTTCGGCAATGAATGTAAAAATTGAAAGTTGTTGACTTGTGCCATTCTTCTTGGCATAGGAGTTTTTGTTGGGGCAAGCTACAAAATAGAAGCTTTTGTACCAATTTATTATCGTAATAGATTCATTACATAGCAGATTTCAGTTTATCAGATTTATTACATACAATACCTAGCTTTTTGTGGAAATTGATGGAATAATGAATACATAACTCCACAGTTTTTATGCCATCAAAGTGATAAAGATGCCCATTTCATGTTGTGGTTAAGATTATGGCTGTGACTTACTGAGATAATTGTACTTATGTGAAAATATATTGGGAACAGTTTGTCGAACACCTGAGGAGAACCCTGACCTTAATGGCACCCTGTAATGTATGAGAAAAATAATTTATCCACAAAATGTCTACCTTAATCATTTGAATGTAGTAGTTTTGAAATTAACGGGCAATTTAAAAAGACATTTCACTTAGAAAATATGTATTTACACTAATTCCTGTTGCTGTAAATGGTTGTTTAACGAGCAAATTTTCAATTTAGCTTTCGTGTGTACTTCTATCTGGTCAGCTTTTTGCTTTTAAAAGACACCTTTTTTGCTCATTAGTGGAAAGAGTATCACTTTGTTTTATTGGTTCTAATAAAAAGCTTATTTAGTGAAATAGGAAGACCTTTGTTGTTCATATCTCCTAGAATTGAGGTTCTGGTAGACAGCATAAAGAAAATATTATACCAGTAATGAAAGTCATGATCTCTAGGTATTGCCTTTACCTACTCAACGGTCAGTTTCAGCGGAAAGATATCTTTCTAAATGGTAATGCAAGGGCTACAATTTTGTTTTCATCCTAAGTGCTCCAGGGGCTTTAAACTGAACTCTTGCTTTCGTATGTCACAGTTTTTGCTATTTGTTTTGTTGCGATCTTGCACAGTTTTGCAGCTGGCAAGCAAAAGTTCGCAAAACCTAGTATCATACAATAAAACTCCCACCCAAAACAGAATCCCATTACCGTATTTTTGTTTCCTCTACAATTAAAACATGATGAGTTTTGTTACTTGCTATTAGCTAGTGTTAGAAATACAGTAAAAGTTGGCTGTTTCCCTGCATCATTTTGATGCAAAAAATGCTTGCATATCAAGCAAAAAAATTCAGAATTTATTGTTATAAGACAGTATAGAAATTGTAAAATACTGAAAATAGAATGTCTTATGCTTTGTTAAAAGTGGGAATGTTTAGATATATGCATGTGTGTAAAAAGTTGAATGCTAAAAAAATCAGTAAGTGTTTTTGGGGGTCATCAAATTTGATGAGAAATTCTGATTCAGTTTTCAGAAATTCCTTTTTTCTTTGTCAAGAGGTCAAAGATATAAAACTGCTTAGATTGCTTTTACCAAGGATATATCTTTTAGATGTTAATTTGTTAAAATTAGAGTGATATTGATTAGGGAAAATAGAAAGATCATAAAAATATTGAAGGTTTATTGATGAAACTATAAAGTCTTTGTTGTTTTCGATATCCAACAGGTGTTATTTTATTATCATTCTAAAATTGCTAAATCTGCTATTGGCAAAAGCATTTTATCAAGAATGAAATAATGGACAATAAAAAAGGCATAAAAAAGTCCTGGTTGTCCACTACAATAGAAAAAGTCCTTTTGAATTCGGACAGCAAGATTTTATGACCCCCTTCCTGCTGAATTGTTATCAAAGGTAATTAATGTAATAATGACATAAAAAAGACAGGAGCATGCCCAAGGGGTCAGGTGATCAATGACAAGGAACACTACCCTGAAGAACAGTACTGTCAGTAAATACAGTAATTGGCGACTTATCTTTCCAAAAAAGTACAATATCTCGGTCTCCTCCTTGCATAATTAGAACCACTGAGTACCTTGGAGACATGTGTCTTGGCTAAAGTGAGACACAATTAGATTTACAGCTTAAAAATTAATTATCTTTACTTATCATTGCCAAAGTGAAAGGTCATATCATATGGTGATGACAGTAATTTACTTGTGATAAAATTATGACACCATTGTGAGCCCAGAATCAGCTTATTGGGCATTGTTAACAGTTCCTGATAAAATCTGTACAGACAGACATCATTTTTACTGTTTTATTGTATTTTCTTATTGAAAATTGAACTGGATTGTAAACAATTATTAAGTAACATTCACAGACTTTTGCCATCAACATTAATAGTCTAGAAAATAATCAAACACTTAAAAACATAAAGAATCAACCTGAAATATTGGTTAGAAAAAAAATCTCATATAAAATGTCTGGTGGTTTTGTTTTCTGAAAATTGGCAGATGTGACCACAATTAATTTTTCAGAGGTTTGCCAGTTGTTTTTGTCACCTTGCACAGGGAAATATACATTTCTGTCTAGTATTGACTTTTGATTTTGTCAGTAGCTCAGATAGTTTTTCAGACCTGTTTCTGACAACTTGTCATTTTGATGTAAATAACCAATAAACATGTAGGATCAAAGGTTACAGTTGCAATACAAAATTGCAGTATATATCAATTTTCAATTCTCTTAAAAGTCCTTTATTTGAAAGACATATCCAAAAATTGATAAAGGTCAGAAATAGTGTGAACAACCCTAAAATTATTACAACTTTACTATTGCAGGGTGAAATAATAGGTGAAAATTACATGTAAATGTATGTCTGCCATCTGTATATGAATTGCCTAAAGTGTGACCCACAGATGTTTCCAGTGCTTTTATGTGATTGAAAATTGAACAAAAACTGTCATAATTACCTGTCTAGAAGAAACAGTTTTATTTTTTTTGTCAGTCTTTACAAGTACAAAAGATTCTGTGAAAGCACATTGAATAACTAAACAAAAAGACCTGATTTGGGATAATTGAAAGATAATTGCATAAGTTTCTGATTCTGAATAACCCATTAGTCTTTCAAGACACAGATATTATTTCATATTCAAGTCTCTTTCTTTCAGTTTTCTTGTGTAGATATTCACTGATTAATTTTCCATTGCGAAGTTCTAAACTGTTTCTTCTGAAAGGAAAGACCTTTCCCTCGTTAACATAACACATTCGGATTTATCATTTACATTATTAATAATTTCTAGGAACACTAGATATACTAATGAAAAAAGATTGACAGGCAAGATGAGTTGATTGATCATTAATTGATGCTGATATTTACATCATATTGCTAATGAATTCCCCAGGGTGAAGATCAAAGTCTTATCAATATTTACTGCAAAAACTATATCATTATTGTTTTTCCTGTAAATTTATCAGGGCCAGTGGGTTATCTTCCCATGGTGAGGTTATCCCAACACTGTTTATAATCTACCGTACTTCCTCACTCAACTGCACCAGTGCTACTGTAAGCAGTTTTAGTTTAATTTTCTCGCTGTTTCAGGTTAAGTGATTACATACAAATAATTCATGATCTCTGTACATTGATGAAGTTTTAATATTTGATACATGTTACATCAAAGAAATTCTGTTTCCTCCTGTGAGATGCTGATTTAAGTTTCGTTATTGTTTATCTAGGCAGTAATTTATATATTTAATACTTAAGTAAAACGGAATGTTAAAGAGGAAATTCAATTTTTGTTTTTTACAATTTTTCACAATGTGGATATGCTAAAGAAATAAAACGGCAATGATTGAGCTCTTATTGTGTTTGATATGGTAAATGCTCCCCTCCCCTGCTGGGCAGAATCAGCTCCTGGTATATTATTTACATATCATAACTAAACAAATCATTTTAGTTCACCTTTACATATCTAGCTGTATGGATGGACAAGCAGTTCTGCATAACTGTTTTTTGTGTAAACTGGGATTTATATGGTTTTAACTCATTCTTATTTACAAACAGCTACTTTAGAAGATTTCCTGCACAAGTCATTATCATTTGTAATGCTGATTGTTAATATTCAGTATTTGTGAAAAAAAGTCAAATTCAAACCAATTTTTGAGGAATTTACATAAGTATCAATTAAACCTTTCAGTGAAATATGACCAAAGGCAAATCTTTGCTTCTATAACAGAAGGTTTACGATTTACAACTAGGGTTACAGTACAGTCAGATCAGTGAAGCATTGAAAGTTAGACAGTCAGTTGAATATTGTAAACTGTAGTGTGTGGATGGTATCGGAGAGACCTGAAGTCGTTTTTCTCTGTATCGGATAGTTAGTTCTCAGTTCATGATCAGCCTCCGCTGTGGATTAATGCATTGAAATATTGTTTGGATATCGTGGCTGTTCAAATATAGACTTGAGTATTTAATATTTTGAAGACTGTGTAATGAAATAATTTTCAAACAATCATTTGGTGTTTTGAAAACTTTTAATGTGTATTTCACACATGACTGCAGTGTAAATTAAAGGATAACGTTTGCAAAATCAGACCTTTGTAAAACGACATTGAGGGAATAACATAACATTGGAGGATTTATGTTTAAAGAGATTAAGGTTGTAGTTAAGTGGATTACAGAGTCTGTATCTTGGGTTGAATCTCTACTCTGGTATAGATGTCCAGTAAGATAGGGTCGACAGGATTATTTGATCAAAATGGAAGGATTTAGATAACATCGACAAAATCGGCCAGTTTTAGCAAAAATCTCCGCTCATTGTAAAAAGAAGTCTTCTTAATTCAGTTCGAATAATGAGTTAACTGCTGTGCAATGATGGATTGATGTCACTGATAAAATGTTTATTTGAGCAGAAAAAAATAACACCTTTGTTTTCAACTAGGTCAGGAGTTGAAATTACAATACATTATACATATACACATTGTTTTGGTGTTTTCATTGTTCATTTTGATTTTGTGGAAAGTTCATGGGAAAGGAATGACAAGTACAGAGTTTTTGTTTCTATCCTCCATTTAAAAAATTTGCCGACTGTTAGTTGATTGTATCTCAAGAGATGAGTGGTTTGTAATAATGTTGTTTGCAATGTGTGCACAAAGGAAAGTATGCATGAGGAAAGAACATACATTGGGAATAATTATGGAATTGCAAAGATTTCAAGTTATAACAGTGACTGTTGTGTTGTTATGTGCAATATTTGGAGTTACTCACGGTGTGTCTGCTGAGATCACGGAGGAAAAAGAAGGTAAAATAATGTCATAATTTTAGTAGTTTTGAAAAAATGTATGTTTTATGATGAATGAGAATGATGTTGAAAACCTTTCATTTTTCAAGCTATGTAAATAAATTACTACAAAAAGAAGTTGAAATAAAATACAAGAAAAATGAAAATTTAATTTGAATGTATAGTGCTATTAATTGACGCTTAAAAGGTTCAGAATGTCTGGAACAAGTAAGTCAAGGCATGACATAGCAACACAATTTGATTACAACAAAAGGTCCTAAATAGAGAATTCTGATGTACCTTGCTCATGCCATTTTGTATTTCACTGCATGAAACTAGGCAGTGTAATAAACAATTTCAGTGTTAAATCGCCTATAAATTGGTA
>JAUMHA010368323.1:0-13543 GCA_032359765.1 Saxidomus gigantea | reverse complement strand
TGTGACCTTGACCTTTGACCTACTGACCCCAAAGTTGAACTTGACCTGTATTTCATGAAGTTGCACGTGTGTACCAAGAATTATTCAAAAGAGTAAAGTGGTTAATGAGTTATCATCCGGAAACCATTAAAAGCAACAGACCGACCGACAAACCGACAAGCTCACTCCTATATACCCCCTCCCAAACTTCGTTTCGTGGGGGTATAATAATGGAGAGGAAATGTTAATTTTTGAAACTGATATCAACTGGCTTTATAATAGTAACAGATTACTTAATATTAAACTTTCCTATTGTTAAAAGTGAGAATTACAGAATGATAATAAAAATGTAATAGAGGTGTCATCAGCCAAATCTCAATAAAGCCTATAGTAATAAAAGCCAAATATTACCAGTATTGAAAAAAGTTAATTGTTACTTTTTACAGCTATTTAATCATGTTAGCAGGATGAAATATTAATTATATTTGTAGTAGCTCTATTGTATAGTTACGATCATTTAAGCCTATGTTATTCAGTATACCAATAGTGCTTCAGGTAACAAATAAAAAAAAACAGCGCCATTTTATAGGTTGCCATAAAATACTCTCTTTACATCCTTTTAATAATGCATGTGTCAAGAATGAAGCACTAGGTAGTGCTCAGACACTATTACCAGATCTATTGTCCATATTGATTTATTTGTTAGACAAAATTGCGTAACAGCAATTATTCTAATCAAGAGAGTCTTGTTCAGCAGTGGTTTAACAGACACACAATCCCTTAACAACAAAAAACAAAACATCCCTGACATTTATGGGAATAACAAAAGACATGTTCCATAAATAAATGAAATGTATATACATGCACATTAAGTACCAGTCGGAGCTTTAAAATAGTAAGTAAAAACACCTAAAAAAAGGGGGGGGGGGAACATTCTGTAATTTCTAGTGAATGATCCTTTAGACAAACACCTCCGATTATCAGTGAAAGACCTCGAGAAAAACGTTTCCTTTAGACAAACACATGACTATAATTGTTTGTATATAGTTTCTGGTATTAGTGATAGACAAATGTGTATGCAGTATCTAGGAAATGTTCTTTGAGACAAACACCCACATGAATGTCTGGCTAAAGTTGAGAGCTGAGACAAAAATCTGCAGTGTTAAATGTTTAATACTTCTCAAAGGTTGGAAATTAATCACATAGATTTGGCTATTACTGCAAATCTAACATTTACCCTGATCCTGAGGTACCAAGAAAATAACAACGGACAAAACACAGACACTTGTAACATCAGCACAACAAAATCCCAGTTCAAGTCTGACAGATGGCTGAAAGATAAGAGATAGTGACTGACTCACTGAGTCACAGGATCCATCAGGGTGTTCGGTAGACCCGAGCTCCCGGGTCTTCCATCATTCACAAATGTTCACATTTTCATTAGACAATAATCATGGTTTCAGACACAGTTTGTGTTATGCCACAATTCAAAGCGATACATTTGTATTAACCTTCAAATCAGTGACCAAAAGAACAAAACAATTATTACCAAGCAGGTCATTTCACGCTTTAATATTTTTGCTCAAGATTAGAAAAATGATTATTGCTTTATAAACTATAGTTCAATCTGTATTACATAAATTTTAATAGCGCAAATATTTTCTTTACAGTCATTGTCAAAAAAAGATAGTCCACCATCTTTTGTAAGGTTTATTTACATTGGTAAATAGTTGTCTGTAGTGTCACTAAAAAACTTTATTGACATAGTTCAGATATATGTATGCATTTGAAATGCATGGAAAATTATCATTATTTCCATGTAATATCTTGTTTTGTTAAGAACAGATTTCTTTAAGTCATTTCCACCATACATGGTGATGTCTAAACTTTGATCATGATGAACATGATGAAAAGTATAAATTATAGATCTGATCTACTTTACGCATCACCATGGCAACTATATATTCTGAAGCAATTCAATATCATGAAAGTGATGGTGAGTGTCTTGTGACAGCTTAGGTTGCTGCAAAATTTATAGATATTGAAACTTACAAAAAGTTCAAAACTTAAATTTCAACTTAACTTAACATGCTTAAAGTGAAATGTCTTTCTTCCAACAAAAGAACAAATTAATGTACCATTAATGTCAAAGTAATTCTTATGATGTGACGCCGGACTTCATGTCGATGTACCATGTACATGTATATAGCACTGCTGAAGCTCAAGGGCCATGTTGAATATAACTGCTGGGTGTTTGCCTACTTTAACCTTAAATATACCTTATTAAATAGATTTTTTACAAAATAACCCTTCAGCTGAAATTCTGTCAAAACAGTTAAAAAGAACTCTTGATATAGGTGACAATCAATGTATAATATTCACATCATTATCAGCATTAAAGGTAGTGTTACGACTTTTTTCCAGAAATGTCGGTCACTTTATCTAGTTAATAAAACCAGGAACAAGTTTGACTTCAAAATGAGTATCTTGTAAACTAGCATCATTTCCTCACCCAGAAACAAAATGTAGGTGACAGTGTATCAAATCTCTGTCACAAAATTGAAAATAGGTAACTGTATGGCAAATTGGTAGGCATTACACACTATGACTGAGCCATTAAGGTTCAACACTTTCTTTATATAATGTCTTAATCTGTTCTTGAAATTGAACTTAGCAAACTAAGTATTGGAATTTGGATTAGGTTTAAAGCTATAGAAAAAATCTTCCAATAGCTTTTACATTGCTATAAAAACAGTTTTACCTTCATTCAATCTCGTTTCTAAACCAAGTGTTGTAAACAATTTACCTGTAGTAATTCTACAGTCATTTGCAGTAAATGAGGACATATTTGTATTGAATCACTATGAAGCAAGTTCTATGAACTTTTACAAAGAACATTATAGAAAGCTCTTAAATAAGTCAAAGTCCTTTTTCTTTCATGCTTTTTTCACTGCTCGCTTGCGCATTGGCATGTATACAGAATAATTTTGTTGACAATTCAATGAATTTGACAAATGGGATGACGAAAACTTCCTAACAACACAAAAAGAGTAGTTTATATCCTGTCTATGGATATGCAAACAAAAACATTCAAATAAGATCATTCTATCTACTTGCCCTGCATTAGATTCAAAATGCTAATGTTATTTGTATATATGTTAACCAACTTTAAAACAGATTTTACCTGAGAACTTGGATTTAAATGAAGTGTTTAGTAACACTGAATGAAAAGATTCAATTTAACACTTTAAAGTGCAAATATAGATCAATATACATGTATTAAAGCTGAATTAAGAACTAAAATTTCTGTATTTTAAAGTTATTTTTATTTTAATTCGTAGATCTACTTTACTCCTTAAATATTTGGCTGATTAAGACTGCTTTAAAAGTGAAATACGTACATATATACACAAATTCTATGTAACTACTGATAAGTTATTCTAACATGTAGGTTATAATCTTGCTGGGCAGGTTCACCCAGGTATATGCATCACTTTCTTATCCTGCAGGGTATTTAGAGGGGTGAAAGGGTAGTGCCCAATTTTGGACTTGGAAAAGTGCAGAAGCACTATGATCTTAAACATCATTTTAGTGAAACTGTACATTCCTGGTGTTTCTCTGTTTCACACCTTACATCACCTGTCCTTCCACATGTCATACTTACAAATAGTCTTCCTAAAATTAGCCTGACCACCTGACATTTTAGCAACTATTTTGCAGGCATCGCACAGTCTGGCAATAAATTCTTAAAAAGTTGAATAAAAAAAAATATGAAGAATAGATTTCGGTCTGGCAGACAAGTCTTCAGTTAGGCAAAATTGTTTTCACCTGCCCAACCAGATATCAGGCATATTTCCAACTTTTGGGAAGGCTGTACTTAGAGTTAAAATTATTAACTTACTGATATTGGCTTTGTTAGACAATGTAAGACTCCAAACGCCCACTTAAAAGTTTTTTGCGCAAAAATGTATGTAAAGAAGATAAATTCAAACAACTTTTATCGCCTTTCATTTATTTTGAAATACACTGGTAGTTTGTTATCACTTACAAATAGTTGCAAAAGCCTAGGTCATGGCATTGATATATTATGGATATAGACATTTTGTTCTTTTCCCTCAATCACTGTTACTATTTGAAGTGCCTGTAAGATTTGGGGTTTCCATTTTTGTGGAATGGTATTGACTGTTTAATTGTCAAAGGGTTGAGATAATGTGTCAATGTTCATGTACAATCCATTTTTATATGCAGGTCAAGCTGTTTCAGCTCTATAGAATCAGGCACCATTAACTTACCGTAAGCGTTCAAATTTATCATTTGTAGCTGCAACGTAATGTCCACCATGCTGGATATCATCCAAACTTCTTACTCGTGAACCATTCGGAGTGAACAGATTTCTTACACAGCCTGATTTCTTACTCTGTCCACTTATTGTTATTGTAATGTCGTCTTTAACACCATCAAACGTTCTTATTCTATTTGAAATAAAGTGTGTTGTGCCTGGGAATTTTTCATCCCCGTTCACATATAACACACACTTACGGCTAGGTTTTAGATTTCTCATTTCCACTGGCGAATAACCCGCCATATTTACGCTTCACTATTTCAATAAGATCCAAGTAAACTACATAAAAATCCTTAAAATATTAAAAATACCGCTTTTCACGTTACCATGTCCATGTAAACAAATTCGGAACTTTCGCTTGCCACCATTATGGGCAGTGCACTGTGGGTAAATTAAAATCCCGTGACACGACCTTTGACACGCTTCCCTAGTTACCACGTGTTCGATGTAAACAAACCGGCTCATTCACATCAATTAACTATCCAAACCGAAAAACCTGCAGCATATTTTACTTCTTAACATCGATTTTGTTAATCGCCATGATAGCTTATTGAATGCACTCAAGTCAACTCAGATACCGTTTCCTGATAGACGCTACTGTAGCATGATCTATAGGCCTAGATCTACTGTACAGATTTTCTACGGTCTGCAAATTCTAAAAAAATATCTTTGTTTGTTTGTTTCTCTATGTTTTCTTTCTCTCCTTTTAAATTATCCTTTACCGTATAATAGACAACAAATGTATACATGTTTCAGTTTGTTTCGACCCAAAAGGGATTCTATCAACCCCATGTCCGGGCTCTATATAGTGTCTTGGGCAATAGGCCTAGATCTAAATGTGTCGTGCTTTCTAACTCCAAAACCGTTTTTTAATAATAAAAGTATACGTGCTTGCCTACAAATACATTATCATCACCAAAACTACACATGCACAACTCTAGATGTTGATAAACAGTCCTGTAAACTTTAACGACTCCAAAGCAATTAATTTTGGAGATAGATCTACGTGCGACACAAAATTTGTTACGGACAGACAGACAGACGGACGGACGGATTAAAAGCAATTGCACACTTTCACATGCTGATTAACATTCCTGTAAACTTTCATGACTCTAACTCAAATACTTTTGAACCTACACGCCACACAACTTGAGATTTGTGACGGACAGACTAAAAAAACAAACCCCAGGTGCACAACTTCACATGCTTATAAACATTTATATATAATTTCATGACAGTTTACCTATCAATCGTCCCTTGCTAAAACCAGTACTAGACTCCGACCCCCGTTAGAAACTTCCAACTTTCTTACAATAAGATCGAGACATGGTCGGTAGCAGGCGCGAACTCATGACAATCAATCTATGACAGGGCTACAGTGATCTCAAGTCAGCGACTCTAACCACTTGGCAACGGAGGCGGTCAGCGAATCGTATGGTGCGACAAGCAAAATCCTTAACACATGCATGCATGCGATATATCTTTGCCTCATTAGTTGGTTTTCTCTAGCCTAATTAATTTGGCGTTTCAGTGTGACCCCTTTCACAGATCTGATATTTTATAACTGTCACACCTGCGACAACTGTAAAATGTCAACCTGTAAAATCGGTTTGCCTTCGAGAAATAGAGACTAGGTTTCCTCACCGAACATTCATTCTTGAAAAATATGTCGAGTGTCGTACATTCTATTTTAAAGCAGTCAGGCGTTCATGTTTCGAATTTTTAGATGTCTATTTACCTTAATTTTGCAGAGGCAATTTAGTAATCAAAGCACTGACGTAACATATGGCACGCGATGTGCACAATTAATCCCAATATGAGGATCTACGTTCTCGCATTTTTGAAAACTTACGTTCCCACTGGGTCCTTATATTAGGACCCAGGTTCTCAGAACTAGGCCTATCACTGGAAATGATTATGATACACCCACTGGTCACTATATGGCCCTGAAGAACTCTATGGTACTGTAAAACACTGAAGGGCCTACTGTAGTACTTTATATAACTGAAATACTCTATATTTCTGATTAGTAGGCCTACTGTAGTACACCATATTAATATGTAGAGTTATGTAGTATTCTAAATTATGGAAGTGTGGTATATAGTACTAGTACTTTACTACATGTATAAGAATGCTGCTTATGTTTCTTATTTTAGTTACAGCGATCCATGTGTCCATTATCCCGGAACCATTTCAAGCTTGTTGAAAGGGTACAATTAAATGCAAGGATGATATAGAGCAGGTTTGGTGACATTCCATCCATTGGTTCATTTTGTATATGTGCTTATTAGGTCCACCACCCTCGGACGATGGGCGAGATATATATGCGGTACGAACCGTCCATTGGTTCATCGTGAGAAGAAGCCATTTAAAGGATTTCTATTTTTAGAAACAACTGTCCATGTGTACAATGGACTGGAAACATTTCCTGTTGTTGTTTTTTTTTTGGGAAAGGGGAAGAATGCAAGGATGCTTCAAAGCAAGTTTGGTGATATTCATTCCATTGGTTGACGAGAAGTAGCCATTCAGAGGTTATGTATTTTACGAGAATCATTTCCTGTGTTTTCGAGGAGGCTACGGAGCGAATTTGGTGATATTTAAAAGGGGACATTGCTAGGATACTACAGAGCAAGTTTGGTGATATTCATTCCATTGGTTGACGAGAAGTAGCCATTCAGAGGTTATGTATTTTACGAGAATCATTTCCTGTGTTTTCGAGGAGGCTACGGAGCGAATTTGGTGATATTTAAAAGGGGACATTGCTAGGATACTACAGAGCAAGTTTGGTGATATTCCATCCATTGGCATCTAAAAAGTCTTTCTAATTTTAGTAACAGCGACCCCTGTGTGCACTGGACTGGAACCATTTCACATTAAGTGCGCATGCGTGAACATATGTTTTGGAAATAATTGTGCAAATCGTATGCAATAACCACAGTACACTAAAATAGCCTGAATATGTAATTACAGTATCTGTTGTGATTTCTATTATTTCGGTGCTAAGTCTGTGATTTCTCTTCATAAACTGTACCAGATAACATCTTGTTCGCAGTTTGTATCCGTAACAAGTCCGAAAATAACCAGCCGAATCAATGCATAAAATGTGCAAATTGCAACTGAATGCACGTTTACACACATCATTGCCATTTAATAAAAGAAAGTAATGATTATTATAATTATGCAATGAAAGTAATGAGGCATTTAATAGAACACTGCCTTTCTTGCACGTAATCTTTATTCCGGTCGAACTACAATATTGAATTTATTCGAAAACTGATAAAAGAAAGTTAAAAGCAAGTTGGTCCAACAGTATAACTTCTGTCATGTTTTCTTGTCTTTTAATAATAACAATAAATTCTTCACTTTAAGAATGTTACATGCTTGTGACATTTATACAGAAATTCTATACAACATCATTTTTTTTCAACTACGCTTTCTTGTAATGAAAAAAAAGGAAAAAAATGTTTTATCCATTCGTATACTTACTCACGCACTCAAATACTCTAAGATACCTATATCGGGCAAGACGAATACTGTGTTTCATACTTTATACACTCACAGAAAACTCAGGTGAGCAAGGCGGCACATGACGAAGAAACACAAAGCAGCATTCCTATCGGTATTATACATGTACACTAGATCTCGTTTTATCACAGGAAATAAAATGCTTAGAATGGCAAGGAATGAAAGAAACGATTTACGCAGAACATCTGTCTCTTTCGTCTCTATCAGACACACCGAGCGCTTACTTAAAGTGGAAATATGCACATTTTTTTCAAGTACATGTAATTAATCCAGCTGAAATAGGTATGTGTACAAAGGGTAGAGGGAATAATAGCTTTTAACCCAATACACCAAACTCTTCCTGCTACCAGTACGCAATAATAACTTTCCAAATATTACTTTTCCTATTTTGACTGAGAAAGTCAAATTAAGTAAAAAACAACTGCATGCAGGAGTTGCTTCCCTTCCACTGCCGAAATCTCTACCAACAACAACAATAACACAAGGGCGATCACTGCGAAGAAAGGAACTATTATTTTATTAGTCCATTTTTTATTACTAAAGCACCAACTTCAAATACTAATGCGGCATTATCATTAGTTTAACACATTTAAATGCACAGCAACCGAAAATTGCTTTTATTAAACTGTCACCAAAACTACACTATGTGCAGTAAGATGAGCATAATGCCACTTTAAGAAAAAATCACATACTTATGTGACTCTATATTATTAAGCTCATGTCATCGTATAAAATTACGAATTTGTTCATCTGAAATGGGTGCAAGCAATGCCTGCTCCGTCCCACCACTACAATGTCTATAGAAAATGATGTGATGCGGGCCGTAAAACAAAGTATAACAGTTGAGCCACAAATTTCACGCTGATATTTTCCTATTACATTTGTATTATTATCTACAATATTCAAATATAACAATTTTGTTATGGCAAAATGTATATGTAACTACATGTATATTTGACCATTTTTTACCAATTACTAGTACCAATAAGATTCAATAATGTAGTGTGGGCTACATAAGTGTTCCAAATTAAGTGTACACTCGCAGATGTCTCATTTAAGTTCCTTAGAAAGAATGAAGTGCAAGGAATGCTTCCGTAACAAACATATGCCCTATCATTATAATCTTCGGACTTTAATCCTGTTTGTGTATGGTTTGATTAAAATCCTCAAATTGCGAGAGAATGAATTCTTAAGCTTAATTTTTCTGATCCATGTTTGATTTACCAATTTGTCGTCGGGTAGATCTCACTGCACGCCGGGCAACGACACGCACATAAAATAAGAAAACATGCTTCTTTATAAATGTTTAATGTCTCAATCTAAATACGATAAATAGAATATATAGATCATTTAAAGTAACGCTTTTCTCGTTTATAATCATTACAGTTTGAGTCAGTCCCATTTTCACTATGTACACACAATGCATGTGTATAAGTAATATTAACTGCCATATGCGCGGGAGATGTGTATGTTACTATTTTATTCTCTACATGTATGCATAAGCAATTTATATACAAAGCTTAATTATTTCAACCGTCAAAATTTCATTGCGAAATGAACTATACACGACTTGTATTTCTGAGTAAAAGAAGGAAATAACCAGCTGATTTTATTTTCAGTAAATGTCACATATACCGGTACTTTCCGTCACAAAACAAAGACAAGTGAATTCTGGCTATGTTACTTGTATCTGATACGACTAGCCTCGTCAGAATACATGTTTTCTTCTTTATACGGTATAATGACGAGCCCTCAACAACCAAGGGCACTTGGCGCATAGCAAATACCCCAAACCCTCTGCTACAACCCACTGATCTCATAAATGTTTGAGGCTCGTATCAGTGGAGTCAGTGGGTTGGGGGTCTTTACCACACGCCAAGTACCTGTGCCAACAACCGCACACATATATCCTATACCGTACTATTACTTGCAAATACAGGGGAGACTACTATAGTCTGTTAATCGGACATAACTTATGGGAAAGTTTACCATAATTATGTGATTTTCTTCTTTTTTCTAAAGATATTAATATTTTTTAAACATTAATACATGTATATTTTCTCATAATAGATTTTTGTAACACTTATTCAGCCCTTCTCTGCAATTACAAAGACACTTTCAAAACATAATTCCCTATGTATGGTTCACTGTTTGTGTGTTTTCTTCAATATGTTGTATTAGTTATATTGTTGCCGAACTATCTCGTCGTCGATAATTCATCAGCCGTGATTGAAGAACATGATATTTAAAGAAAACTGGATTTAATAGTTTGACATTAAAATACCGATATACATTATTTTGAAAATGAAGGTTAACATATCAACTAGAAAAAAAGGATCCTTTAGAATTTGTTCATACAGAAACTATTGTCCGGATTTTCCACATATGATATGAGAACAGCAACAAAGTACGGGAAGCCGCTTAAAACTAACTATGAGCTCGAATGAACTTGGCCACGCGTTGATCGAGACGTTTTTGTATTAACCCGATCTGGAGTTTTAAGCGCGCCATTTTTTTAAATTGGAGAATTTGACAAACGCAATAAAATATTGACAAATTAACAATTCCAACAGTCACTGCGATTATTCCGAGAGAGAAAATGTATACATACCCAAAGTCTTTACCGGGAGGTCTGTAATGGCCTTTCGATGCTACGTATTCGTGTCCGGCTTCAATCTGCTCTAGAGCTTCAACCTCGGAACCATTTGGTGTGAATACGCGTAGGTATTTACCACCATAGCGAGGTGGAACTTTTTCTGTCAGATACTGACAAAACCTGCTAAATTCTGGAATTTGGCGAGGGTTCAGAGTCACTATCTTACCCTTCTGAAAAGGGTCGCCATTCGAATAAATGGTTACTCGTCTCCCCTGCATTGTTGGTGAAAACATAACGCAGTATGGCAAGAACTTCGCTGGAATTTCCGGAATAGAATCGCCTAATCTCTGTTCTCCAAATTCGTTATCCAAGGTAACTACATCATGGAATTTATTAATAAAATCCTAAGAGTAAAACTTAAAAAACTCTGTTAAACGTCCGTTTAATAACCGCGCGCAATGGTTGATGGGAAGGTTATTGTCATTGACGTCGGTGTATACAAACGCTTGATTTCACATATATGCTTGACGCTAAAGTTTTTTAAAAGTGCCAATGTTCTGCGACATTACTTCCTTTCTTTACACTTTCATAAGATTTCATGTAAGTAATCAAGGTTGTAAAGAAACTGTAATGTATATGTGCTAACTTATAAATCTCACGCGGATAAAAAAGCCGTATTTGATCAGAGTACAACCTTTAAAAAAAATCTTATTTAACACGATCTTTTGTGACATGTACACTTTAAGTTCACCATATTCATTCAGAATGAAGAGCCTTTCAAAAATATAAACAAATCTCTTTCAGAACCAGAAATGAAAAATACTTCACATTTAAAGGACATAGTAAGTTTTCTCCCAACAAATTTATAAGTAATCAATAAATCATTGATCATAATTTCTTTACCAGGATAAAATGGCAATGTAACGAATTTCTTTTTGATCACGTATTATCACTGAATTTGGCCAATTTTTTCTTCCAAAGGCTTTTATTAACACCTGATTAATGGTGACCAATTGATATAAATGACAACTACATTAGCGATAGTGCCAAAGGAGTAGATTCTACATTCCTCGTGATAATGATTGCGTGCAGCTCGCTCAGAACATTGTGCGTGCATTTACATTTTGTAGTGAAAACCTATCTGATTGTGACAGACGTTTGGGTGTTAATCTACTTACCTTCGATCGATGTATCCTAACAATTCAACATCTTTTCGGAAGATCTGGGGATTTACGAGATCAACAATTAGTTTCCGACAAAGGCCTTGACGAGGCCATCATTCTATCTTAGCCTAACTAACGACACATCAACATCTTTTGGAAATCCAATTCCGGTATTCTGAATCTGTAGTCCCCCCCACCCATCAAATATAAAGTGAGGTATTTCAGTCATTTCCAAGTTTTAAAGACAGCTAGTTCCCGTAGATGACCTTTGACCCCCCTTTCCCCCTTCCCTGCCCCAGTGTGACCTTCATCTTAAATTGCTCTGCTGGAGCGAGGGTTATACACTATCTTGACGAGATGAAGGTCAGGACAAAAGATTCTTGAAAGGAAATGTAGCGTGAAGACGCAGTATGGTTTGGGCATACATTACATGTATGTTCTCCGCATCGTCTTGTTAAAATGAACGGCGGACTCAAATTTTACAATTTTCGAAGATGTTTACGAGATTTGTAGCGGAAAAGAAAAAACCAATGACCCATAAGTGTTTCTTGGACCTTGAGCCAGCGAGGTTGGAATATGGGATCTGCACGTATATAGAGGAGGTGAACATTGAACTAAATTTCATGAAAATTTAGAAAATATGGACCGTTTTTTTTTTAAATCTCACCTCATACATGAACTTTTCGTTTTTAATACAATGTAAATGTATTATAAATTTCTTTACTTTCTTTCGCTATATACGCGCCAGAACAAGAATCAAAACAGGAAAGTGAGTTGACAGACTCGCGAATTTCATAAAATTCAAACACCAACTTTAAAGCTGCTTAGATTTTGGTGAAATAAATTGAGGTTCTACGAAATGTCTGAAATTAACATATTTTAGAACTAATCTTTTAATAAAAAGGTTCAAATATAAATTCCTGTAAAAAATTTGTAATTTTGAAATTATAATAAGCTTCCAAATTATATTTAGCGTTGATATTCCAGTATAACCATATAGGTGTAGTGATGCCCTCAATTCAAACCCACAAACATTTACAATGTATTTTCTTAAATTGTATGTTGATTTTCACTTGTGTTGTTGATTCTAGCATTTTACATTAGATATTTTTATATATTTTTTTTCACCAGAAACAGTAGGCAGGGGCTTTAAGAAAGATGCCTAGCCAGCAAAAGCTTGTTATGTTTGGAACAAGTAATAACGTTGCTTATTATATCGAAAGTACAGTAACTTATATTTTCTCAATGGTATTACTCAAAATCTAAGAAACGTTGTCCGGTAACACTGTTTTAGCGGAGAAATTACATGAATACGAAAGAAAATAGAACACATTTTTTTCATTCTCAGTGAATTCAATAATTCTAGTGATCACGGGGCTTTAACATTTGATCATAAAGCTTCAATTAGAAATGTTTCCTATTTGGACACCCCAGGCATTAATTAATCCCGAGTAACCGTTCTTTATATAGTCTGACTTTAAGTCTTTGTAAGAGTTATGTCCCCTTAACTATGTTTGTTTTCACCACGCGGTCATGATAGCTCATAATATATACGGATTATTTGATCTTTATAAAGAATGTCCAGCATATTTCAATAGAAGTCGTAGATCTTCTGTCATCAAATAGTCCTAAATATTTGCTATGTCCCTTACTTGAAAGCCGTTTAATGTTTTTTTTCTAAACATAGTAACTACGTGTATTACAGCATCATAGAATATTAACATGCATGTAGATGTCTTTATGGAAGTCTTAGTTCTAACATGTACGATTTAATTGGAACCAGTTTTCAGAGACAGACATCAATAGTTTACTTATATATATGTACGTATATCATTCTTGTAGCCATTACTTAAAATTGTGGGCCACCTTTGCAGAGCATTTTATAGTACAAATTGTGTATATAGAGCTAGAAGTCCTTATAAACTATCTGATGCAGTA
>JAUMHA010368301.1:0-13543 GCA_032359765.1 Saxidomus gigantea | reverse complement strand
TCAGTGTCTGGAGGAAACATTATTAACTTCTTCATTGTGTTTCAAGTTTGAACAGCGTGGAAGTGAAGTTTTTTTTAAAGAGAAAAATAAAACACAACAAGTAATGTCACTCGTAAGTGACGGGTTGTAACTTTGTCATGCATTGGCATTGCCGCCGAAGTGGTGTCTCACAGTGTGTGGACCCGGTACTTGCGGACGGCATTTTATCATTTGTGCCAACTTATTTTATAATATTTCAATTTATAACAAATTTACAGTCTGACCACGAAAAAAATGTCTGTAGGTCAGACAGAGACAGAAAGCGTCATATTTCCATTATTTTGAAATCCCCCAATGCATGACAAAGTTACAATCCGGACATGAATATGTGAATATAATACACTGTATACATGTTTCCAAGACCTCTAACGTCTAAGTGTAACCAAGGTAAGGACGCTGTACTTGCGCATGACACATCATCTCCACGTGCTCAACATTTTTGCCTCGTGATTTTAAACTTTTTCAATGCATGGAAGAGTTACCATGTATACAGAATTCCGTGACCTTTAAACTTTAAGTGTGACCTTGGCCTTCAAGCTATGGACGTTGTTTCCATGTGCTGAACGTTTATGCCAAGCTGTTTTAAATCCTTTCAATGCAGGACAGAATTATAGTCCGGACACAATTGTGTACATATGTACATGATTCAATTACCTTTAAACTTGTAATGGTGACTTTGAGCTTTAAAGCTGCTCGCTCCCAGATTTTGGTATAGAGAAAAGTTCTTCAAATTGTATGTAAATAACATATTTTAGAACATATAGTTATATAAAAAGGTTCCAGTATAAATTTCTGTAAAGTGTATCTGTAGATTTGAATAATACGCTATCAAATAATATAAAGCGTTGCAAACGCTTTTGAAATTCTAATATAAACATTATGGTGTAGCGGTACCGTAAAACCAGCACTTTTAATCGATTTTTGCAAATTCCTACCTAGATTTTTACTTATATTGTGGATGCTTGTCTTTAGATTGATGTATTAGTACATGTATGTCATTGTTGAAATTCTCTTTTTCCAACGGCAACTATGAGCGAGCAGCTTTAAGGAAAACGGAACTTGCACGCGACATGTCTTCATGTGCTGAGCATTTGTGTCAAGTTGTTTAAAACCCTCCAATACTTAAGAGAGCTACAGTCTGGACACGAATGTGTTCATATATACAGGTGCGTTACCATGACCTTTGCATTTGAGGTAGGGCCGTGGGTCTTGCACGCGATAAGTCATCTTCATGTGCCATGTGATTTAAAAACCCCTTCACGCTTGACAAAGTTACATCTGTGCTTATATAAACTTTTACTATGAAGTCATCCATACTCAAGAAGAAGATAAAGACAATCTTTAGAATCAAATAGTTCAAAGCATCAGTTTAAAATGTTTAAAAGTAAAAAATCGGAATATGTTTAAATAGTTCTCGACCCTGGTCTCATCACCAATTGCTCACTTGGTCTTTCAACTGTCTGTATATATACAAAAGAAGTTCTTGCTACTAGAAATGCACTTCTATTAATTGAACGATGATCCTCCGCATATTTCAGCACAGAAAATATATAATTATGTATTTTGTTATCATAATTGGAACATTTTGTATTTTCTATATGTGAACATTATATGTTGTAGACGATGTACTATGTACACGTCTTAATAAAGTATTTGTTCTGTTCTGTTCATACTAATGTCATATCCTTGTATCGAATATGAGAAACCGGCGGTGTACGCGAAGAAGAAAGGTGAAATGTTATCGTTACACATACATGTACATTTAAAGTCGTCTCTAGTCATCACAAAAAATCGAAATGTTTAGAGTAAGTTTAAAAACTAACTGGTATTTTATTTAATTACTTTGTGAAGTACTAGTATTTTTAATAAAAAGAAATGATAGTTAAATGTTTGGTGGTGGTGGATGGTGAAAAATATTGTTGATTTTATTGAATGTAGAATTGTGGTTCAATTGATTAATTGCCTGTATATCAAGTTTGGTCAGGCTTTTTATGGTAAAAACAAAATTGACCTTAACTACTCTGACAATGAAGTCAATTATCTTCTTTTAAGCTACCTGCCTGCATGTCACATTTCATTGCAACATCTCACTCCTCGTTGTTTTAGTTATTCAAAGAGCTGAACTAATTTGCCTATTTCTAGTGTAGCAAATACCCCGTGGTTGAGAGCACCGAACCGGACTATAAAATCTAACAATTTAGAAATAGCACCTCAAAATACAAAGACACCTAGATTTTTCCGGCATGCAATTCCAATTAACGTTTTGCAAACAACTCTCTCCAAGTGTCTTATTTTTATTTCGAGTATCAAATCGTTTAGTGAAACGTTTTCAAACAGGGCACCTTTAGCCATACACGTATATGCAAAGCAAAACGTTTTACATTTACATTGTTTAACAAATATGATTGGATGAGTCTTTAAAGTTGATTACTAAACTATTTAGTTTTGGCTTGAAGATGGTATCCTTTCAATACCAATTCATCAAAAATATGTAAAAGCTGCCATGGCAACAGACTCTTCCTTGATCACAATTGAACAAATGCAAGGTGTTTAATGCTGTTTAAAAGGGCGAATTTAAACTTTATTTGTTGAAGAATCAACAGTCAAGAACTTGCATGGGAACTAGAATGAAAATATCATTAATAGCGCTTCAAGAAGGTGTGATGTATCGCCGGGAAAACAGCAATGGTCTTAGCGGTTATTTATGAAATAACATCTGTTCCAGCTATATTCGTCGTTTAATAAACAATGATTTGATAGAATAAATTGTAACAGTAATTATCATAGTAACTTGGTACATAGTCTCGTGTCTGTGTATTGAATCGATGAATAACAAAACCAAAACGGATGAACACCTTTAGAAGTTGATTTGTAAGATTTGTTGCCTGGTAATCAATTTGATATTGGTACCAAACATCACTCTGTAATAGTATTGTAGCAAAAGAACCTTCGAATGCAATCACAATATTGATGTACATGAACAAATCAAATTACAATGATTAGATTTTGATTGGGTCGGATGAAACGCGAATGCATTGTGCACTTTGAAGAAACTTGGGTTACTTTTTGCTGTAGGTGCATACATGTGTATTGAACTTTATCCGGACAGTAAAGAAAAGTAATTATTAGAGAAATAAACAGTTTAGTTTAAAAATTATTGGATTAAAAGTGAAAACTTTGGATTACTTTCTTATCTTCTATATGAAATTCGGCGACCAAGTAAAGTATTTGTATTAACATACGAATATTTATCTAGAAAAGAATTATTTCATTATAACATTTTGATATACATATAGATACATATCTGTTTTGCACTATCAGCCGCGAATTCACGACAGTGCCTAAATTCGTATCGTCAAATTTGCATCAAACGCTGGAATTCGCAACAGTAGCAGAACTTGAACAAGAAGAAGCTATAATGGGCTGTGGAGCGAGTGGAAGTCCTGCTGAGATAGAGGCAAAGAAAAGAACAGCGGCTATAGAAAAACAACTGAAATTAGATCGAGAAATGGCTGCCAGAGAAGTGAAATTACTTTTGCTAGGTTTGTTGATTACTTGCTTCGTTTAAGGAGATATTTACAGGCATTGAACCTTACGTCATCAAGTACTGTGTACAGAGTACATACACACGCACTTGTGTGCTCTAGTATTATTCCGCCGCCAAAGGCGGCGGGATATTGTTTTTGTGTTGTCCGTTCGTCCGTTTGTCCGTCCGTCCGAAGTCGTAACTCAAGAACCAATAAATAGAATTTCATGAAACTTAAAGTAAGGGTACAATTGCATGATAGCGTGGCGCACACACATCTTTTGTCAAGATCGGATTAGTATCTCCATATTTATGGCCCTTTAATTATTATTTTCTTCTACATGTATATTCAATATAAAACATTAAAATTCTATTTCTCTGAAACCGGTTTTCAAAATTAAATTTTAAATGGCGCAAATAATTTAATGATCACTCTTTCTAATATCCATTCCCTACATTTTCTGATTGTTTTTAGAAATGAGGCCCCTTAAAGGGGTGTAGTGCTTTTCTGAAACACTCTATTTAGAAACTAATAGTACTAATTAAATTAAACTGATAAGAATTGAGTTCTGTACCACTGTGAGATTTCGAAAAAGAGAAAAGGCCCCAATGGGGTGGTGAAATTTTTAAAATGCTTCTTTTTTCTGAAGTCTTGTCAGAATATTATTTTGTTTGGCACAAATTATCAACTTTGTATTCTCTAACAACAGAAAAAATAAGAAACTGGATTTTTTGCAGAAATGAGGGCCGTAAGGGGATGCAGTGCTTTTCTTATTATAGTTATTCTATATAGAACTGAAGAATAATAACTAATAAGTAATGAGGTCCCAGTGGGGTGGTGACATTTTTTAATGCTATTTTTCCTGAAACAGACAGACCAATTCACTTTTCAGGTTTCTTTTCAGCTATTTTCTTAATTCGGTGGGGGATATAAATTCACTGAATTTGCTTGTTTTTCTTGAAAGCATATAAAATTTGCATGGACCTTTATATCGCACACTATCTTTTACAAACACTTAATAGTAATAACTTTAGTTCACACAGTTCATAATTCATTATTAATTGTTGCTCGCTTGAGTTACTGTGATGACCATGCGTCCGTTGTCGTCGAAAAATTCTTCCATCTCCTTGAAACCACGTCATGCAAAAGTTGATTCAACCCATCGTTGGATACCTACATATATTTCCGACTATGATTAGTCTTTAAAATAGTACAGAACAGAAACAGTTTTTAAGAAAAAATAAGGAGGTATTTTTCTGAAACTATTTGTCAGATTTTAATTGCAATTTTCCGCATAAATGATTACATTTTGTCATTCTTCCAAACTTACTAAAATTGAGATACAGAGTTTTTAAAAGCGTGAGACATCGTCTTAGTAGCAGTCACTCTTTATGGTGTAAACAAAAGACAAACTTGCTCGTCATAATTCAATTTTATTTGAAGCAAGTAATTATCTTAAGGCACAAATAAACATTTAATATATTTTGACCAACGTACATAAAACAAGAATGGTCCTCTCTCGTTATCTGCCAAGGTTGTACAAAAGACCTTTTACCTCGTCAAAACCACGGCCAACTGGAGTTAAACGAATTTCCATTACATAACCTGTGCGTGTATAAAACGTATTCTCAGAGGTCACTTTGCCATCCTATGTCTAACATGGCTCTTGTTCAGAGATGTTCCAGCAATGACATCTAGCTGGATATATATATTATAATATTGATTCGGCCACTAGATCAAATCATGGACTTATGTATATATAAAGGACTGTGGTCTAATTAAACTGCAATCATATACATTTTGACCAAGTCTCTTATTATAGCTGATATATTTGTTAAGTTAATGCAAGGTTCACGTATTTCAATCCCATGATATTTCAGCTTGTTCTCAACAATATGAATGCTATATTGACCGACTTTACGGATTACCTAGACTTATAAAAGTCTGTTGAGATTGAGAGGTCTTTTTTCTCTTGAAGTCTTTTTTCTTTTAAGAAAAATATCTCTATCAAAACTTTGTCTCAATCAAAGCTCATCTCAACGTTAGAGTCAAAGGAATGAGAAATTGTGAAGATGTTGTAAAATGTCCAGAAAAGATACGAGGTACCGACTCTAACGGCTGATACCAGTCTACGGATTACCTTGAAATTTATTATATGCGGTGCATTCAAAATTTTAAAGAATTCGCCTGGAGCAGAGACATAGAAGAAATAATAAATGTCTTTGAATTAATCATCAAATGCAAATTCCATGCAGACAGACAGGAAATTAAACTACTCAGTATATACGCTTTAATGAAAAAATATACGCTTACATTTTTTCTGTAAATAATGGTAGTTAAAAAGATAAAAAGTGCGTTTCTTTGCCTTTGAGTATACATTGTAGGACATAGTTTTATGTACTGATTCTTAAAATAATATGTTGATGGGAAAGTACACTGCATCCACCACAAGTTTGTGAAATAAAGACTCGGCAACTACATGTACACCACATCGTGCTGTATACGACAGTAGATGTACGGGAAAGTGCAGGGCCCTCTCTGGAGCGGTGACCTATGAACAAAATGACTGTGAGACGTAAACACTGTGCAGATTAAAAACCGATACAATCTTGAAGTGCGTCTCTAATGTATGGAGCCCAGCACAGCATTGAAGCTGTCAAAGTCTTAGATGCTGCTATGTCTTCCGGCAACTGATTTCCATAGTCGGACCGAAGAAGGGCAGAATGCGTCTCGGAATGTATCTGTCCGACAGAACGACAGAAAGTATCTGAAGGTATGTCATCTAGTTGATATGGCACCTGGGTGGAAGAGCACGGGCGCAGGGATATCGCCGAAGCGAGGTTGTGTGTGATTCTGTACCCGTGCATCAGCTTGGCATTGGCTCTGCGTTGCTGTAATGATGGCTATTGAAGAATCGTGATCATCTGGCTAATACTACCCGTTCGTTGATAATCTACGATTACAAATTATGATGCTCCACTGCGGACTGCTTCCAGCTTGATGATATTTGTAGCACTATGGGATCATGTGCTTGCTAAACATATGCATATTCCGTGATCGGCCTGACGAGCGCCAACTTGCATTGTGTTTTCACATCTGGTGAGCAACTGGTTATGTTTCCCCTGAGAAACGCCAGAATTGTGTTGGCCTTCTTTGTGATGGTGTAAACAAGGTCATTGCACAGGAGCTTCTCATGGATCGTGGTGCCGAGATACTTGTGGTCAGTCGATGTCCGTGAATGGTGTGGTTGGTTAAAAATGGGATTGTGTTTTCGAGTGATTCTTATCTAATAGTATGGCACTTTGCAGGGGTGAACTGCATCTGTTAAATCTTCTAGAGGTCTTCTTGCATGATGGCTGAGTCTTGTAGTCCCGTAGAGTAGACTGTCGTTCTCAAAAGCCTAGATATTGAAGCTACCTTCCCTGGCATGTTATTTATGTACAGTAGGAAGAGCAGTGGGTCTAAGACTGAACCTTGTGGAACTCCGGAAGTGACAGGTGCTGAAAAACATGCGTGGCCTTCGACAAGGACCTGCTGCCTTCTACTGGTAAGGGCACTCGCAATCCAGGGAGTAAGTCGCCCCTAATCCCATAGTGGCGTAGCGTCTATGCTAAGCGGCTGTGTGCGGGGGTCTTGTCGAACACCTTGCTAAAGTGTAGCAGGATCGCATCAATCTGTTCTACAACTTCAATGGCATTTGCTTGAATGGTGAAGACTAGTTAGCTAGTAGTGTGCGGTCTCACTGCCATGACATACACAGTCTTAAAGCAATCCGTTTATGTCATATTTATGATATCACTAGCGTTTTAGTCCTGTAAACGCCGTGCTTCATGAAAGACTTGAAGACATGTCCAGTTGTTTACAATGGCTCTGTAATGCGCATATAAATGAAAACAGGATATAACAGCGCGTGAATTCCCCGTTAACATACCTTTTTCTTCCTGTTAAAACACCGTCAAAATGGATAATAACAGCACATTTTATGCTAGAATATATTTTATGAAACGACATAATCGACGTTACGTAAACGTGTCGCGCAGTTATGCATAATGATCTTATGACGTCATTTGTACAAACTCGCTGTCTGAATAAGTACCTAGATTTCTTGCCGAAACGGCCTACACAGCAGTTGCGGCCTCATTCTTAATATTCATTACAAAACAGAGTTTGAGACTGATAGTCCTATATACAATGTATATATAGTCTCTTAACCGCGTGTTCCAAACAGCCTGATATTATCCGGTTTTAAGCAACCTTATGCTCTGAGAAAATTGTATAATACATCCGGCGAAACTTCGGTGATTTCAGCTACCCACTGATCACAGAACTCATGAAGCTGAAAATGAAGTATCAGCATTTTGTTAGACGACAGGTTTCTACGTGATGCTTAAATCCATGCTAGTAAATTGATGGCGTGCTAATTAGTTAACCACAAACCGCGAACAACCGCAAATTGCATAGTTTCCTAATTTATTGGGACAGATAGATCATTTACACTTCCTCTGTTCTAATTTCGTCATAAAAACCAAGGTCTGAAAGAGAACGGTACATATTTGCGGAAGAAAAGCGCGTGTACATAAGACAACTAGATATATATGTAGTTTGATATGTATAGCTAGGGTGTTACACCGTTTAAAGGGGTGTGTAAAACAAGTATTTTTGCATACAGCAACACAGAAACACTGTATGTATCGGACAAGGTATGTGAAAGTGAATGAATTCATGCATTTTGCTCGAAAATTTAACATATTATAGCTTACCATAATGTTCATAAAAGCAGATAATAAACCAATCATCGGTTAGTTCACGTGAGCATGGATTATTATATTATTGTGTACAAAAAAGACATCTCGTACTCTTAGTCTCCCCATCGACAGGCAACCGTGGCTGTTTATTATGCTACGGTCCATGCACGAAGCCAGACATCTACTACAACTGATTACGTCAGGAGATTATTCTACAGGCCGTGCATGGAGTCAGACAGTTAGCATAAGTCAATACAGGTTTAGGTTTTATATTTTATTACAGTATCATCCATACACACATAATACAATACATATAAAACATGTCAAATATAAAAAAGTATAATTATGGCCTACTCATACAAAATATCAAGAGACTTTTTTAATATCATATAATTATATACATCTACATACATACAACTGAGCTCTGAAATTCTGTTACCTAGTCTATTTTACAGTCAAAATTTAAACATATAGAATTAGCAAAACGTGACCTAGAGCTATCAATTGAGTTGGCAAGAAACAGTGATCACAGGTATTATATCACATCTTATTGCACTGGTGGTACCAGACCTCTGAGTAGTTGAACAGGTCCACCAAAATTCATATTGTAGTACAGATGACAACAAATGAAATTTTGATTATGATTAAAATGCATATTAGTTCAATTGTAAATGAAAATGTCTTAAGTTATTTTAAAAGGAAACATCTAGTCCATCTTCTAGACTCCATATCTTAGATTTATAAGGTTGTACAATTCAACTGAATATTTAGCTAGATGAGTTCTGAGCTATCATCTTATTTGATAAAGTGTTGGTGGTTATCAAATCATGCTCGACTAAAGAGTATGCCTACACGACAAACATATACATGTATATACAAATCTGGGCATATTAACAGTAAGAGTGAGTAGCAATTGTTAATTGTGTAATTAAGATCTAGCTAAGACTTTACATGTATAAATCTGAAAAGCAAAAAAAAAGCACTAAACTTAAAAAATGGTTTTAAAAAATCCATTTATCATTCTCATGAATGGTACAGCTGAAGTTGAGGTGATTATATATTCAGCAGCCAAGGGTGTCCGAAGCTAAATGTCCCATTATATTTACTTACAAGAAGCACACATATTATACAAAAAATGTACATGTATCACTACCGGGTATATGTCCAAAGTTTTGCCATTCACATGAGATTTTCCAAGACACATTGAAATATTCATATTATTAGAAACAGTCTAATGGTTAAGTGAGTGGTTACGAAGGTAACGTAGGTGTATTATTTACAGTTACCTTTTACATTAACCCAGGATTTGCAACTACATTGTACATTTTTATTGCTGACTTACAATATGGATGTGGCATTAGAAAAAAAGCACAAACCAGAAGTGATTTCAGAACATAATTCTAATTCAATCTGACAAGTGCTGGTTTCTGTTGGATTTCAAGCAACGATATAGCCCATATTGATTTCCTGATTTAAGTTAATTTGCAACATAAATTGAAGTAAAAGCCTTTGTGACTACAGAAAAGCTATTTTACAATTTTTAGATTTGTTCAACTTTTCACTGATGTATGGATAATTAATTTATTTCTTTATGAACTAGAATTAAGTTTTGAAACGTCAAATTATTGATTTGAAGTAGATCCTTGGTCTAGAGTCTAACTTTGATTTAATATGCGGCTTTCATATATGTAATGGTGATCAGCAGACGACGGTCAATTAAACAGTACTGAGTATAGACCTATAACCCCTTGCACAATAGGGGCTTTTGACCTACCACTAGATAAAGAGGTAGTCTAGAACAACGCTTTGAATAAAAGAGGCTCTCTTCAAATTTCTTCTTGCAAGCTATTATATATTATTATTATTATCATTATTGCAAAACATTAACTGCTGGTTCCTACGGGACCCGGTGTAGAAAGTAAACGAAATGATAGCTAAAAAAGAAAGAAAAGAACAACAGAAAGACAACCAACACAATCTTACTTGTCAGTTTTAGAACATAGATACACATATTTGGACTTTTAAGGGACATACCCTATAACTGATGTCAAACTAAATAACTACCAAAACATACATAATAGAATCTTTGGAAGTATTATAACTAACCTAAACGTTTCAGCTATGCTTTCCCAGTCATTATCGATAAAATTAGCGGTTTAAAATATACTGCAGTACCGTAAACCATTCAATAATATATCTATGTAGAGTTGTTGCTGTACAATAAATGGGTGGATGCGTTTTATTACAGAAAAGCTCTATGTTGGTTAATTGTGGTAAAACGAGGCATTTTTTCGCCATAGGTTCTTCTTTGAAATTGTATTTATTTATCATTTTACTTTCATTGAACACATAATCTATGTTTTGAGAACATTATATGCTAGATGAAGGGAGTGCCTCTTTAAAGAATTTTGCGAAAGTCATTTTAACTTGTAGATTTAAAGTCATGTTAATTTTAAATGGCCATATTGGATAATGGTTGAATAAAGGCTAAATGAAAACACGTAAGAAATATGTAACACTGTGTAACTTTTGTTATCAACGAAACAGAAATGAAAATACATGTACCTACAAATATGGCTGGAATTTTCATTTTTAACCAGGAAAAAGGGAGTTTTACAGACGCTCACTATAATTATCTAATAATTTGGGTTCAATATTTATTTATTAAATTTGTCACGTACAAGTGATACATATTTCAAAATTATAAAGGTCTATGAACAGTAATATCGCGTAATGGACAACTTGAGGTGCACTTTAAAGCACTGGTGGATGTTAGCACAGTTTTAAGAAAACCCGGTAGATTTGCAGTATACAGTCATTTGAGTTTGTTCAAATCAAGCATAGTTCTCACATAAGAGGTACGTTTTTAAGTTTTCATAATATTGATGTCCGAGTAGATAACACTTTTGAGTTATTGTTCAGTGGTTTGCAACAATGTTTTTATTATGACGTCCTATTTCTGTTAATTCGTAATAATTCGTGTTGGTTGGAGTGATTTCAAAAAGTCTCCGAAACGTCGATCTCTGGCGGCAGCGTCTTTTCTGTAACGTAAATATGTCACTGTCCTTCAGTATAGCAGCTAAAACATCCATACTGAATTTATAGTTGAACAGTGTCAGAGGTTTCTTTTCAGGATTAGCCAGGTTTGTCGCATCATGTATGTGTCGTTTCCTTTTCAAGTTCTGGGAGATTGTTAATCGTAGATATGGATTTTCCAAGACTTGTTTGAGAATTTCCTTTTTGGTGATACAGCAGACACTTAATAAAGCATTTATTTGGTACCGAGCCGATAGTGTGTCTTTGTGTTGAACTCTATCCCGCTTTTGGAGTGATTCCATGTTTCTTTGAAGAATGTGATGGACTTCAGAACTGATGGCTCAGTACCAGAGGCAGTCATCTGCAAAATTTCAAATGTTTAAATGTGGTTTATGTTAATTCGGTGATGTAACATAGGAAAAACAATGGTTCAAGCACCGTTGCTTGGAGCTGTGAGAACTTACAGCAATTTTATTATGTTCCACCTCTCTCGCTGTGTCAGCAAGTTGGTTGGCAATCCAGTTGGTGATAGGGTTGTGAATACTGTAAGTATTGATATTTAACAGAAGAAGCCGTTGTTGAGGCACTGTGTCACACGTCTTGCTAAAATCTTATACCATGGTGTCCGTCTGTTTGTTCTTGTGGTTGAAGGCAAGTAAATCACGGGCTATGACGACACATTGGGTCTGACATTGGTATCTCGAGAGCGATATTTATAAAAAAAGAAAAACAAACCTACGTTCATTTCGTTCAAAAACTTAATTAAAAACTTATGTTAAAACACTGTTCAGTTTCTTTTTCATATGGCTTCCATTACAAGTCAAGTCAAGTCAAATAATATTCATTTCTAAAGTCGGTTTAATAAATAACTATGTTACAGAATACACAAAAAACACAACCTCTGCACAAGAGCTTTTAAAGCCGACTGATATCCCATTACAATTTACATACATAATGAATATCATTTAGTAAGACATATTATAATATTATATATCAAATGACTGTAACACATCACGAGTTTTAGAATCACATATTTTAGTGCGACATTGTATTATTATAATTAGAAGAAGCACATGTTATGTATCATATCACAAGGTATATTATCATCATAAAAGAACAAATGGAAAGACTTGGAAGTGAACGCCAGCAGACAAAATGAATGTTCTCCCTATCCGAGGTACGCAGAACAATTACACTCTGGTGGGTGTACTTCGGCTCCCGATCAATGCTCTGAAAGGCATTATATGGTTTCATCTGGCAGGGAGTTCCACAGCTTGGCTGTTCTTGGTAGAGGGATCTCGGCACAGTTGGTATACCTAAGATAATATGATGAATTTTCAAATTGTATGTAACTACATGTATATCCCTGTTTATTTAAGATCTTGAAAATTTCTACAGCGACTCTTCTCATTATCCTAACCTTTATAGATGGTAGACCAGAATGTTCCGTAACAAACGGTGATAGGAACTTACCACTAAGATTCATACTATCACTTTCCAAAGTTTTGACTAAAGTGTTAGGATTTTTACTTTTATGATAAGCTATTATCTTTCACATAATTATAAAGGTCACTATGCTGTACACATTCGAAAACATCATTGACGAAAATGTTGAAGAAAAGGGGTCCAGGAATTTAGCCTTGAGGAATACCTTACATTATTTACAAAGAAATACTGAATTATCACCAGTTTTAACACACTGTTCTCAATCTGTTAAATAACTATTTGTATTTTAAGAGCGGCTTTAGACAAACTTCAACAAAAGTAAATTGTGCGGTAGGCAATCAAATGCTTTTGAAAAGTCCATCAACAAAGCTACCAAATAGAAATCATGATCTAGATCTAACTCCTGTTTCAAGTCTTCAGCAGTTTTACTATGATAAGGTGTTACTACGTCCTTAACCAGGTCTAAAAGCACTAAGCATGATATATTGTCAAGATGTTCTAGCAGCTTGATCTTTCAAATATATTTGATGGTTTCCCTTACCTAATGTACTGTTTTTCTTGCCTGTAGGTACAACTTCGGCTATTTTCATACTGTCTTGAAATGTAGGGCCTACATTCACTAAAAGATCTGTTTACAAGTTTACAGATTGATTGATTTATTCGTGAATATAAATCTAAATCTATATGTCAAATATTACAAATTGAATTAAATCTAACAATAACTTGGCCAGAATAATTTTAACACCTTAA
>JAUMHA010368290.1:0-13547 GCA_032359765.1 Saxidomus gigantea | reverse complement strand
ACATCCCTGCAAAGTTTCATCAACATTGGCCCAGTGGTTTAAGAGGAGATGTCGTTTGAAGGAAATGGTGGACGGACAGACGGACGGACGGACCGACGGACGACGGACGGAATGCGATCCTAATAGCTCACTCTGGCACTTTGTGCCAGGTGAGCTAACAACAAAAAGGTAAATATGAATAGAAAACTACAAGTTAGAAAGTGCATGCTAACTCTAATGATGTGTTTTGTTAGTAAAAAGTATAACAAAAATACTCACAATATGCCAAAGGTATCCCGTCTTACTCTCAATTTAAATAGGGCATTTTTATTCCCAAGTTTATCCTTTTTAAAATACATTTTTCCGATGTCTCTTCTAGAAAACAACTTCATGACACATAGAATACTCGACAACTCCTCCCAGAATGTTCCTTTCATTACACGGGATAAATTCTTGTTCCTGGTTTTGAAAGCTAGAGAATCTTTCTGTACAAAAACTAAATTGTCTGCGTGGAATGTACAGATCTGTTTTTAACTTTTATTTATATGATACTAAGTCACCTTTTACTGGTACATGTCACTCTGGCTTGTGTCAACTCATTCAGAAACTTTTTTCTGTTTTTTTTCATAATATTGCTTCCATACCTTGCCAAAGATGTTTTTTTGCTTGCAATCTTCCCCAAGTACCTTACCATTCCCTTGGTCATTTATGGGGCTGACATAAGGCCAACACTGAATAAGTCTGGCAGTAAGCCACAGACATATGGACCATCTTATCCATGTCAGACGTCAGTACTTATAACTAGTCTCAGGAACTACTGCAGAAATATCCTTCTCTAGGGAGATCCCTTAAACTCTGACTTGAGGTCTTAATTTTATTACCATTTCTCAACTCTTGGTAAGTTTGTCATATTTCTTTGAACAAAGACTTCATCATCCAAACAAAGGGGCCATGATGGCTCTGTATCACTGACCTGGCTACCATTGTCTTTAATACAAGGTCAAAAGCATCATGGCAGAAAACGAAGTAAAAGTACAGTACATTATAGCTGTAAAAACTAAGCAGGTCAAAAGTGTGGGGCTAAATTTGACCTAGAAGCAAGTTAGAACAGTTTACGGAGTGGATTTCTAGGCAATGCTACATACCACATATTTAAGATCTAGACCTAGCAATTATGGCGAAGATTTTCAAAAGGTTTCCTATATAAGTCTATGTAAAATAATCACCCCAGGGCATGGCCCATTTTGACTCCAGGGGCATATGAACAATCTTGGTAGAGGACCACTAAGCATTGCTACACAACAACAATGTAAGATCTGGGCCTCATGGTTTTTGATAAGACATTTTTTTAAAGTATTTCCTTATAAAAGTCTATATGTAACAAGTGAGCTCTAGGGAGGGGAAAAGTTTGACCCAAGGGCAAAAATTTGAACAATCTTGGTAGAGGATCACTAGACAATGGTGCATTGCCAAATATCCAAGCAATGGGCCTTCCAGATTTTGAGATTTTTTTTTTAAATGTTCCTTTCCATTGCCATGGCAACCAGAGTTCTGCATGGAATAGAATTATTAAAACAACTTTGATAGAGCTTCATGCAAGGAACATCCCTTCCAAGCTTCAGAAACATTGGCCCAGTGGTTTCAGAGATGTTGTTTTAAGGAAAAAGTGAAAGGACATACAATGTTTGATGGACAGTGAGCGATCCAAATAACTCACCCTTGCATCTTGTGCCAGATGAGCTAAAAACAGCACAGATTTAGTTGACATCTTGTCTTACTAGCAGGTATTTGTATTACATATACTCCATAAAAAATGTCCTGCGACAAGAAGTATAATTCTGGTATCACTTTTGAGAGATTTTCGATTAAAAAATTGGTTGTTTTAAGGCTATTAATGACATAGGGCTCGGCACTCAAAAGTCAGACAAATGGCAGTTTGGTAGCTATTTGCACCTGTAGAATGATGCCTCGTTGCAAGACATTTTTACAGAGTATAAATTTATAGTGCAAGATTATTCAGAGACAGACTTAAAAAAGCACAGGTATAAGGTTCACTGATCATGTGACTTGATAATATAAGGTTAATACAGGAGTAATCTTTGTGTACAGTAAAACATGGTAATATAATTACATTGTATAAGTTTGTCTTTTACGAAATTATCCCTCAATTTTGACACGATTGTCCCAGTCAAAATTTATAGAATTTGATCCAAGTTTTGGAAAAATGGACATAATACGGTTGTATAATTATGCCAAGAATGCAAGTTGTCTAAAATATGCACTTCCCCACTTTAATCATCAAACTGAATTCAGAGAGAAAACAGAAACTCCGATTTATCTTTTATATTTATTCATATTAAATGTTTCGTACAAATTTATTTTTTTTGGTAAATAAATATGATATTAACAGACACTTTTGAGTATAATTTTAAACTAAATATAGCACAACCATTTACAGCAGAGAATCATGGGAAGGCAGGTGCAAGGAATTCTGGGTACATATTATTCAAAACTAAGCTAGCATGGAATAAATAGTGTCAGAAATTGCTTGTGTAGAAGCTAAATGTGCCACATTATATCATAGGAACTCAGACTGGAAATGAGAGGGCATCCCACAGGGCTTACAGCTCCACCTTCTGAGGCAGAGGTGCTTGTTTCCAAGAAAACAGTATACCCTTTTCCCAGAATTCTAAGAAAACTGTAGCACTTGTTTCCAAGGAAACAAAAGCACTCGGAAGCAGAATTACTTGTTTCCAAGGAAAGAGAAGTACTCATTTCCATGGAAACAGAAGAAACTTGTTACCAAGAAATCAATTAAATTTTTCCAAAAAAGTGGACTTACTATAACTTACCACGTTTCAAGCATTTTTAATGATCAAGCAATGTAATACGGACATGTATAAAGTAAAACAATGTACACAAAAGACAAGCAACAGATACAGAGGCATATTTGTTACCAATTTTGACTTTCAAATACCCAATTAATGGTAAACACCTGAGTAGCAACAAGGAAAATGACAAGACAAAATGCAATGATTTATGCCTAAAAACCTATTAAACGCAAAGGCTTAAGCTTGGATAAATAATTTGCCGACTTCAGAAATCTCAAACAATACAACCATGTTCAAAACAACACATTCAAGAACTCAAGACTAATCAAAAGCCTTTATGCCAATCAAAGTTGTAAGTAATTAAGGCCGTAAGATCTGGCATTTCTGCGTCTTTGATCTTTCCTTTTATTCTAGCGATTTCTATACTGGAGATCTACACTTTGCAAACTAGCATCCTTTAAAACATATTACATGTATACAAGAATGGAAGCAAAGCACAGAGTTTCGGAAGATGTCTTCTAGCTATATAACACTCACAAGCAGGTCAACATGTACTAATATATATGATCTAACAAAGCCGGAAAATCACTGTGATGGTTAAGGGGGGATAACTGCTGCAATGTAAACAAAGATAACTGGAGTAGAGTGACACCTTTTTTGATGATAAGTATCAACACCAGCTCTGATAATCTCTTCTGCATAACTATAAAACAATGCCATGTTGATGTAGATACTGGCTTTGAGTCCTTACCAATGTGGAGAAAGGGAAAATAAAATAAGTGACAAAGCAATTTCTTTACACATAACTGGTACACAATGACAGACAGGGAAAACTAGCAAGATATATAGAGCAATAAAAGCTTGGGCTGTAAATGGAAGGCCCTTTGAAAAAGTTATTTTTCTCCTAAGTTTCTCTGAACCATTTACTTCATTATACATGAACTGATTATTTAATTTATAACATTGGAATAATGCAAAGTTTCTAAGAACTCCCTTTTGTACTACATTGTATTTAATGGTTCTTACAGTCATATTGGACATGGAGAGAATATCTTTACACCAATGTTGCTTAACGTATAATGTTGTTTTGGTATATGTCCCAATTCATTCCAGAACCCTGCCTTTCCACGACACTGCTCCATAAACGCTATTGTATCATAAAACGTGATAAACAAAATCAGATCTATTTTTACAAACATAAGTCCCCGAAAAACAAAGTACAAAATACAGTCAAGCCTGTATTGGCAGCCACCTGACCCTGCTATATTCCTAAAATAGACTTGTCCATCTCTCAATTTGGACTGTACCATTTTTTGTTCAATGGGGTGCTCATTGAATATTCACTGACTAAAAAATGAAAAGTGCAGATCATGATCAGAGAGCAGCAGAATCACTTGCCCCCAGCTGGGTAATGGCTAAGTTGCTCCTTGCGAAAGGTAGCTAATACCGATATGTCCTACACAGCAAATTATAAAATACATATATCAGTATAAAGCAAACCATTCGCTTTAAGTAATCATAATAGCTACGTGATACAGGTTTGACAGTATTTTGTTCTTAAAATTATACATCAAAGTACCTAAACAACAGAGGCCTGAATAAACTCACAACTAAGAAAGTCACAAAATATTGACTTCTGTTTCCTCAGTTGATGTACTTGTGAAATTTTACCTTCAGTCAACATCCTATTCTCAAAGATGACTTCATAAATGACGTCACTTTTCAGAACTCGGGAACTCTTACCCAGATACCAATTTGATTTTGATTTGTGTTCTTGCATGACAAACTGTACAAACTAGGGTTATACCTGTGTTCACAGTCACCTGGATTAAACAGTCACATGGCAGGCAGGTACAGTTACATCCAAAAATCTTTGATGGATACACATGACATACATTGTATTACGCAACCCGTTCTAGCTGCCCTTTTTCTAGACTCCTAATGCAAGCTGTTTAACACAAGTTTGACTGTTTACTCATAACATCTCTTAAAGCAATGTAAGTGTGGTTAAACTAAAATACAAACTAAAAATTGCACAAACGAAACTTAGGTTTTATTGCAAAATGGTCTAGCTTTGATAAAAAAAACATATTTTGAAACAAAAACTTGATTAAAGCTTTTGTATGAGAATTATGTGAAAGCTGTAAGTTTTGCTTTCACGTGTAGTAAAGGTGAGCATGAGGTCACCTTGAATGAATGAAGAAATAATGTTTCTCTAACATAAGGAAATGGTATTTACAATGCACAATTCAGTGAACGATACCTAAGGATAAATGTTTTAGAATAGTAAGATAATGTTGCATAATATATCCAAAAACACTTTTTCAATCAACAATAAACTCTAAAAGCAGTAACGCAATTTATCACTAATTCCTTTCCCCAAAATAAAGACTTTACATATCCACGAGCCTGATACAACATTAAAGAGATCTAACTGGGCTTTTCACTTTAATTTTAAAACTGGGTATAGACCTTTGACGTGCCAGTTTTTTGTGACTAACCTCAAAAGCCATTTCAGTAATATAGGTCCAAACAATTTTCTTTACAAAATTCTGTTTATCGTTAATAAACACTATGGTTTATCACTCACAAATTACATGATGTTTCATAGGCATTCTTGTTAATCACTCAAGCACCCTGTAGTTCTACTCACCATTCATAATTGTATTCTTCTGTTTATCATTCACAAACTCTATACTGTTTATATTTATCATTCGTAAACTCATTGGCTATAGTTTATCTCTCTTAAACTCCATGGTTAATGGTTATCATTCACAAACTCTATACTGTTTATATTTATCATTCATAAACTCTATGGTTTATGTTTATCATACTAAGTACACAGTCACTCAAAATATGAAACACTCATATAAAAAAATCTGTACAACTTCTCACATTCACTATGCTCTGTACAACGTATATACACATATAATATACACATATAATATACAACAGTCTCTCTTTATAACTACTTTGCATAATAAACTATATGATATGTAAGTTTATAACACATTATATATGTATCAACACTTTAACATGTACAATAAAATCTATATTTCCATGGCAACCAATGACAGCTATCATAACATACCCATTAATGTCTGTATAATATTTTTCTAATATTACAAAAAAATATATTACAATGCTATTTGTTTTATTTTCATTAATATTTTTCTTTAAGATAACTTAACATACTTACTCCAGATATGTCAGCATTTACAAAAAAATCTGTACTTAAAAACACAATTTTATCATCTACAGCTGCTGTGATGCTTTTTTGTTACTGTTGCATTGTTTTTTTAAAATTAGAATTGTCCATGTTTTATCAACTGATAAAGCATGGGTTAAAGGGAAATATGATGAGTTTCATAAAATGTATGTGACCTGAAAATATGTTGAATACTGATCATTCTAAATGTATTTAAATATGACTAAACTCTATTACCGCCAAACAATATGAAATGTTATATACAGTTGAATCTGTGCCAGTGGCCATCTTGGGTATCTGTTTTAGGCATCAAAATATTATTGTGTCTCAAACAGGCCATTTTGTAAAATGAAATACACAAGAATAAGGGAACATAATTTAATCTTTTTTTTTCTTGTGTACCCTTCTTACACACATTTAGCGCCATAATTAATCTGAACAAAACATTATTGGATTTTTTCTAATGTGTTCTTTGGCTGGCCACCTAACACAGTTTCGATTGTATTTAAGTCCGGTTTAGGTCATAGGTATTTATAACCAAACTGAACAGTTTCTTTGGTTATCTGTTTGTTATGTTGAACCTGCAACTATGTGATAATGAAATTACCATATACTTCCTAAAGACAGTGCCTGTAAAGCTAGAATTGTCATAACAGCATGACAATACTTCTTTCTTCTGAATGCATGCACACAATTTGGTTGTTCTAACAACACTGAGAATCCTATTTCTTTCAATAAGAGATAAAACCTAGTTTCACTAAGAACAAAGTTCTAAACAGTTTAGCAACTTTTAAAATATTTCCTCAAGCAGACGACACCCCACACTTACTGTGCTACATCCTTCAATGAAATTAAAATCTATTGTTCACAATTAAAACGTTTCAGTAACGCATAAACTCACTGCCCTACATTCATATACACCATTCCACTACACTCAGAAGCAGTTAATTAATGCTGTTCCAAAAGATTAAAAGTTATCAATAGAAACAATTTCTCAGCTTATACCGGTATTTACTGACCTATTCAAAATCACATTTTTCAAGCAATATCAATCATCATACAAAATACATATTTAAACACTGTTTTTCCTTCAACCGTGATATAGAAACAAAAGAAAAAAAATTATTATTAGAAGTAGGACCAATCATCATCAAAAGTATCGAAAGGATTTGTCACCTCCCCGACTTGCAGGTCGAGTTGATCCGGCTATCGGCGGAGGAGGTGGCGGAGGCGCACCACCATTAATATAACTGCTGTAGTCTCCACTCAGACGTCGTGGTCCGCCACCCTGCAAAACAGAAAGTAATGGAATTTTCTTTAAATTCTGGTGCTAGCATTAGAAACTTTCCTCTTATTTTGTTTAAACAAGACGAAGGTACTTTAATTCTTGTCTTGACCTTGATATCATGTGATTGTTTGGTGCTATACATTTACCTAAATAATTTCCATATGAAAAGTTTGGCGTGCCAGATTCTTAATTTCAGATGTTTTATTTCATCATTTTTCTAATATCAACACTACCTCTGTGAATAAATTGTAATAATTAGTATATCAACAACTCAGATATCTTGATCACATGAAAGAGATGCCAAATATAGGAGTAGCTTTATTGTTCCGACCATACAACACAAATTTTCTGTTGTGACGGATCTGTTGAAAAACTGAGCCAGAACATTTTTATGTATGACATAGATGTCTGAGCAATACTGTATTAGCTATAGTGACCTGATTTGAGCCATAATACCCCCACCCCACCATTTAAACGTCCCCGGGTGCATGGTATATTTGTATATTTTGACAGCACTTGACAGCCAAACAATTTCAAAATTTCTAAAATCTACATCTAATATTTCTACACAAATGTAGTAACAGGTTTCTGAAATCTGAAAAACCATGAATTTATATTTCATATTACTTATCAAACTTAAATTCAGTGTATAATGAAAAACAAAAAGAAACTATAATTTCTTCCTTCAAGCTTTTTAAGAATTAACCATCAAAACACAGCCCTGCGATGATGCAAAAACCAACTTCCATGATAATTTTCCTATATCTCCATTCAAAGCTTTTATATTACCTATGAAGTTCTATATAGTACTGTGAAAAAGAATGCAGCATATTGATAAAAATCCAAACAATTTCCTTTCCTTACTGTTTGATGTCACTAAAATTGAATTTGACAGAATATTTACCGATTTTAACACAACACACTTTTAACCACCGAGACAGGGCCACTGTCAAAACTATTAAATATAGACAATGGCAGGGTCATAGACGTTCTGTCTGGCATTGTCTATATTTAGTACAGTGATTTGTCTCTGTAGAAGTATGCATGACACTGCAGGTAAACATCAAAGAAAAGTCTTACAAGTTTCACTAGGCTAACCAACATGAACGTAAGTCCTTCTTTATTCCATATAAGTTACGAAAGTTTTGCAATAAACTCTTGTTATATAATTTAGTGCTGATATCGATACATTATTTTTCACAGAAACATTCATGTAACTTATAAACTGATTTAGTCGCAAAACTCGTAAATACCCAGCATGCTACAGTATATACCACAACAAAATAGATGTACAACTTCATTCTCACAAGAGCATGCAGTATGTTACACTATTCACAATATAACATGATGTTGACCAAAACAAAACAAAAAGCATGTACTTAAACAATGCAAAATAACTTTTTTCTTATATTTCAACAATTAATTCCAACAATAAAACACCACTTTGACTTCATACAACAACAGTGTGCCTCCTATATCTTTATTACACCCTTGATTTCACTAAAGGGGAGATTATTATTATTAGATTGTTTATTGTCCCGGCCGACCCTAGGATTTCTCCACAGGTGAACCTGCCAAGATCTCAGTACGACTCCCATGTAGAAGGGTACCTAACAAATTTAGAAACATTAGGGAGTTTTGTTTTACCTGACTGCAATACCCAGTCAGTTTTTCCCAAATATTATGATTACTTCGCCAAAGATAGGACTGGTGTGTGAGCTTACAGACCAGACACATGTTGCCAGAAGGGGAGATAATTTACTACAATTAGTATTCAGGCTACAGACAACTGGTATGATCATGTGATCTGGAAAGAGGCTGGGTTTCCATAAATAGTATCAATGGGTAGGAGGAAAATGAGCACAAGGCTGCGCTACACCTAATCTGTTAATCTTTCAAACATATTCTCTTTCTTTCCCCAACAGTCTTTGTTGAAGTTTTATTATTTTCAACTAAAATATAAATAACATCATTATTATCCATTTTAATGCTTAAACATAACTTAACAATAAAAGCATACAAGAATACACATGCCAAACCCTGACCCTGCTAAATTTCTCAAATGGACCTGTCCAGTTTTAAATTTGGGCTTTACCATTAACTGTTCAATGGACGGCCCAGTAAACATTTATAAATTGAACAGTGAACACTGCAGATCATGGTAATCCTGCAGCCTTCTGTCTGATCATGAGAAGCCTGCAGCCTTCTGTCTGATCATGATTAGCCTGCAGCCTTCTGTCTGATCATGATTAGCCTGCAGCCTTCTGTCTGATCATGATCTGCACTGATCATACAGGCAGGGACACTCATGTCCAGCAGGGTAAGAGTTAGATGCACATTACATATCAACTGAACTATATAATAATTTGTTTCTGTTTTCATGCTGAATTTGTCCAGATACCACTCACCATCTGCCAGCTATATCACCAGCTATGTACATTATTTAATAGCATTTTCAAGAGTATAAACTAGCTATCTGCGGCATAGTTTTGTTCATTATAATGTGGCAAATCTAATTCATCCATCCAATTACAAAATTATGTCAAATCTTTAAAACTTTTAAGTGCAAATAATTCAAAAGCTCATGCACTCCTTTTGATATTACAAGCAGTTGATGACACAAATTCTGTTGTTCTTTTCTCTTAATTTGCATAAATTATGCAAATAAGATAAATTTCAAAGGATTACATTTTTGCAATGAAATGATCAATTTAAAAACCAAACACAGCTTTGTAAAACTTTCAAGTTATGATTTTAAACTAATATAATTTCTCATATATAAAGAATTTTGGGAGAGATTTCTAAAGATTCATAATTTAACTAGGTGAGTCGGAGCAGGGGTCTAAAAGAATTATCACAGCAGATAGCACATTTATACTCCTACAACATCATGGTGTTCACAATGTATTCATGTGTTAGTCCCAAACCACACTGTGCACTCTCTTCTAGAACTCCTACTTTGTCAGAATCTTTACATATACCGTGAACATATTATAATATGAAATGTAATACTCTCACAGGAATACAAGCTTATACGTAATACTTGGCCATGAAAAAAAGGAAAATAATTTAGTCCTCAGAGTGTTAATCACAATATGAATCATTCATTTTTTTTCTTTGTTGTTGTACAAGTTTAATGTCTGTTTCAACTGTATTTTGGTCATTTTTACAGTCAGGCAGTTTAAAAAACCATCATTCTTTCGAAGAAACAGTTCTAGATCCCTATCCTCTGTAAGAAACTGCCAACTTTCTCACAGTAGTAAGGCTCAAAGTCATGACCCTTGATCTATGAGAGGTTCTTCAGCTGGCTTCATCTTTATTGACCCCTACCCACACAAAAAGAAAACTTGGAAGCGGCTGAGCTGAATTATTTACCAGTTATTTCAAAGATGCAATAGTTACTTGAGAAATCTGTATCAAATGTTAAAATCGGGCCAATTTCTGGATATACATGGTATAAGTAGTTGTGTCATGTTTGAGGACTGAACTTATTTTCATGGCAACGTAAATTAAGTTTACAAGAGACACTCTAAAACTGTGCAACATACAATGTATATACATTTCATCATTCTTAAATTCATATACAGCCTAACAAAACATTTCCACGTGAAAGTTACTTTCGAAAAGTGTTAGTACAAGATGCAAGAAGTACAAAGTACAAGTATACGGCAAGGTTACATCAAAGTAGAAGCTTGTCTAGAAGAGAATGTTATACTCAGGCAATGTTACAGTTGTTTAGAGTGGAGTAAAATATCTTACACTGTGAATTAAATCCCTACTGACAAGCATTAATACGAAGGGATCATCTGTAATATGGAACGTGTATTGGTTAGAACATGTAATAACTATATTATAGACAAGTTTGAATCCCGCAGAAATTCTCAACACTAATACTTCACTTCTGTAAAATCAAAATGGGAATGAAATAATGCTAACATTAAACACCATAACCATACACAGTCAACTTGTATTAACAACAAAAGTTCCTTGTGCTGTACCTTTAACTTTAATCAAGGAATAAACATGTGAAAATTTATTTTAATGTAGCTTTTATGCCAGTATATGTTTGTGCAGACCTTTTAACAGATAAATAAATATAACATATTCATAATTATTAATTTTGTAGTAAACATTGACTGTGTAATGTAAACAGTTTATGACATTTTTCTAGGTCATTTGTACCTACATTATGTAATGTAATTAACATAAATTTATATACACTACACAGCATACTGTGATAGCTAAATTGAACTCATCTGCTGCAGAACTGTCTTCATAGCTTAATATTTAGTGCACTAACACCTTGAATTTATATTTCACAATGTGGGGATAATACAGGCACACTGAAAGTGACAAACTTTGTTGAACAAATTTACAAATTTAGTTAGCTTTTAACTGACTGCCAACACTTTTCAATGAGATTTCAAACTTGGAAAAAGCAAAAAGTTAAAAAAAGTGTTAAGTATGCAGAAAAGATAGGCTTGGTGTTACAGAGGGGCTATGCGTTTCATCCACGCTGTACTGACATTCATGTCATATAGCCAGGCAGAATCAGGCGCATTATAAGCAAAGGGGTCTCGCCGGGCATATGCCGGCATGGATAAAGCATATAGCCCCTATAGTAGATTAGAACTTCTGCAAGCTTTTACAAGTGTTATCGTAAAATATGACTCTACAATGAGAATGGCAAATCAAGATTCAAATGAGAACAAAAACATAAGGCTGTGATAATACAGATTTCATCTTCAGTCAACCCTATTATAAAAATAAAAGAGTCAAACATTTCATGCTAGAAATAAGGGCTGGTATGTTTAACACTGCAGAATTATGGATCAATCTGTGAAAAATTTCTGCCCCTTTAAAACTTCTGACACTAAGAAACATTGCCTCTTCACTATGATTAAACCAAAGTCTTTTTTGGTACTTTTCAAAACCATTTTGCATTTTAAAAACCATCACAGCCCTATGATAAAATGTTGATAGGCAAAACTAGAGCTTTCACTTAAGGTAATTCATACCCCCACTACAATGAACAATGAATTTTGGAATATCAGGGGAGATCATTTGTAATTTAACTTCAATAGAAACTAAATTGTTCAAAGATTATTTTTATCAATGTATTTGTATACAAAGTTTGAAACCAATCCAACACTTTGGAAACCTTGAGCAAGATAAAGCCTGTTGGCTTATTGTGTCACCTTTGTGTAAAAAAGAATATTACTACTATTATTTACTATCATAAGGTTATTCTAACTTATACTTCAGACAAGGGATTGGACATGACATAACGATTCCTGTACAGACCTCACCCTAAACTCATCCAGTGGGGGTATAAAAAATCAAAAACAAAAACTAAATACATTGTCTACATGTATTTGTTAATTATAGATATTCAGATATATGGTACAACAGTAGCTTTTTTATCTTACTCAAAAACTTTTCACTCATTGAATCTGACTTGCACACACGACTATGTTCGGTGATATAGAGGGTCCTAGAAATTATAATGATGCAATGTATAATATACGGGTACAGATACTTCACATTTTAAATTAGCACAACATTTTACATTGCACAGACAAGAAACTGCTTATTAAACTGTTCTGAAACTTGAAACTTTATCTAATTAAAAAGCAGAAAATAAATTAAGTTAATCATATATTTTGCATTAATTAATGCTATTACGCTGATGAAAAGTTGTGTTGGGGATAACAAAGTGCATGAAAGTTTATTGCCCAAGATTCACAATCATTGGCTAGCTAAATATAGTGGTCACATACTATTGGCCAGATAAAAATATCCACCAATCAAGATTCAGTTTGTTTATTTTACATCCCCCTTTTAACAACAACTATGAAACTTGGGCCCTGAGTCTTGTTAAATATCTTAACACAAAGGCAAGTAGGGGACTTAGCTGTGTGCAAAATTGTTAAATTGTTAACTTCTGTCTTATTCTAGCATAAAAGCAACAAGAGGGCCATGATGGCCCTATATTGCTCACCTGAGTAGCAGTGATCAATTTTGACCCAAGAGGCATGATTTGAACAAAGAAAGTGGAAGACCACTAGACAATGTTACATACTAAATAGATTTTCCTATATACTTCTTTGTAAGAAGCAAGTGACACCCTTGATAAGGCCAGTATTGACCCCAGGGGAACAATCTTTGAACAAACTTTGAAGAGGTCTACTAGGCAATGCTACATGCTAAATATCTAAGCTCTAGGCCCTGTGGTTTCAGA
>JAUMHA010368257.1:0-13549 GCA_032359765.1 Saxidomus gigantea | reverse complement strand
ATGTTTAGGCATCTATGATCTTGATATTGTCACTTGTGTATTATATGCGACATACGCAGTAAATATGTTTAAATGTGATGAAAGGATAAGCATATGTCGAGTCAAGATATTAAAGACGATCGCGTTAGTTTAAATTCTTTGTTGTTTACTATCTTAATACTGTTTAATCAATTGTAATATTTTTAATAAATCATAAAAAAGAAATATATAAAGCAGTTACATGTATATCGCTGTTACATATTTTAAACATAAAACGATAGCTAAAGTCGATATATTAAAAAACATTTATAACCTCTCTTCAAAAACACAAAAATCAATATTTAACCAAGATTGAGTTTCAAAATCTCTTAAATGCTTTTAAGAATGATAAATGTGTGTAAGAAACTATTTGTATGTGTTTATCTAGATAAAAACTCATTTTCTCAATAATAAGGCTGGTGACCTATTATTTCTAAATTAGTTTTCACCTACGTGAGGTTTGAACATTTCTTCTGCAATAAATTAAGAAATTCTGAATGCTGCTTGATAAATGACAACAAGTTTTATGTTTCTGTTTACAGAAAATCGTTTCTCTTAATGGTACATGAACATTTTCAGGGTATATACATTTTACACTCTTAACTCATGTCATTTCATGAAAAATTATTATTATTGCTTAACATTTGAAATAAAACATAATAACGAATTGCTAAATTTAGAGGTTTCATTATTGAAAAACATGAGATAGGGTTCATTTTCACTGCTTTCTAGAGTACACTTGAAAAAGTGTCCATTATTTATAAATAAGGCTGATGACCTTACTTTTTTATTCTATATTCCTACTTATTAGGTATTAACCTAACAACAAACCAACTTTTATAAAAGTCTGAATGCTAGAAAAAGTGATGAAACTGTAGCGATCGTCTTAGAATTGTATGCAGACCAAAGCGTCAATCTGACACAGTATTATATCACATGCTTGTGTATATGCAAGTATCTAATAGCATATCGATAATGTGTTCCGTTTTCTCTGATGAGCGCTTTAGGACCTTTCGTTATATCTTTATTACCTTTAAGCAGTAATAGTGACAGCTTCATAGAGATTGGAAAGCCAATGATAATTGATAAGTTAACATCTCAGATCGGTTTAAAAAATCAAAACATTTATGTTTGTGCATTATGAGGATCAATTATTTGAAAAGTAACACAATAAGCTGGACTGACAGATAAATTTCCTCGATAGCATTTTTTAAGTAGTCAATTTCATCAATAAACCAGGAATCTTGCATTAATGTTTACATTTAGATTTCAACAATGTATTTTCTAACACGATCTTTGCTGATCTGAGGGTATATTTTGATTATTTCAAGGCTTAAGACGTCAATTGATTAGCGATGGTAAGAGGAAATTCATTTGGGAAAATGGCTCTCCAACGATATATTCTGCTTGGTATGGTATTTCATATTCATTCGTTTATGCATGGCAATTATTGAATATTGTATATTTATTCGTTACATTGAAAAAGAAGTGGCATTTGTATATGTGATTAATTTGACTTTGCTTTTATCGAAAACTCCTTTATAGATATATCGATTTCTTTCCAAAACGTTTGTTGTGATAACTAAGACTATTTTTGTAAAGAATTGTATATATATATACCGTAAAACTAGTCTAATATAACTTAATTGAGTTATCTTGCAGGAAGGCGAAATACCCTCATGTTGGAGAGGACTGTACAAAGGTGGATATGATGTCAGCTCTAAATAAATCTTGGGTATCAGGACACTGTTCAGAAGATATTGCGCAATACTTTGTGTGTCAATCATCTAATGAAATAGATAACAAAAACGAAGAACAAGAGTGTAAGTGACGTTTATTACTGTATGTTACTAGACATTTATGCTTTATGTTTCACGAGTTAGTCTGTTATTAAAGGGTATAAAACATGTATCACATGTACCGTACCACCGCGCAATTTATATGCTTAAACTTACAGTGCGTCCATGTACCTCCTAAATACATATATTATTCACAAAAATGTGCATCTATATATATCTATTTTCCTTTATATGGTTCGTTTAATATTCTTCGAATTAAACGTTTACGGAACTGCTCTTTGCAAGGATGGGCGATCCAAACAACCGGGTTTATTGTTACATGTAACTCTATTCTTTATCATTTTCCAAATTGAACGCGTTTTCCGTCAAATGTGACCCCTTGAGTTAGTTACCTTGATTTTATTCACAAAGACTTATATTTTGTATTCCGTATTCATTAAAAACGTTTTATTTGTGTAAATAATACAATTATAGTCAAATGTAGAGATCAATATTATTTTTAAACTATATATTGGCCTCGAACGTTAGTCTTCAATTTCCATATCGCATACCTTACATAAATTATCTCAAATGCCTAAAAGAATCAGTGACCACTATATATTGACCTCTACAAAAGTGTGTGTAGGTCTACAGATAAGTCTCTGTTTCTACAAACACCTTTGCATTGTTCTTTTGATAAGTATGCGATATCAACACGTGTATCATGTGTGTGTCATGTTCACATATTGTCTGATAGTTGGGAGTTCAAATGTATACTTGATATAAGTTATTTTACACAGGTCCGCAACACTATATACATGTATTGGCCTCAAATGTAAGTGTTCAATTTCAATATCGCAAACCTTATATAAACTATATCGAATGCCAAAAAAACCAGTGACCACTATATATTGACCTCTACAAAAGTTAATAATGAATGCTTACATGCTACATAAGCTTAGGTTAGACTTTCATCAGTATATCGGCTATATTTCTGCTTGAGTTTACATTCTTGCATAGAGTTTTCCTTAAAATAAACCCTCATTACTCTATCTATTTTGTATTGTCGCACATTTGCTCAGTTGCGCTATTGTAACTGTGGTGTATTATAGATAGATCATGTTCTCTACTATAGATAAACCACAGTTAAGTTCCGCCCCTATGCACAGTGCAAATTATCAAAAATACAGTACATGCTTTATTATATTGTCTTAACTTTAATAGGGTAATATAAAATGTGTGAAAATGTTTTACAAGAACATTTGATTTTGTGTTTCAATGAATGAACTCCTAACATATTGGATAAATGCGTGAACGTTGTCGCCAGAGCGATCCCTGTATATCTTAACATTATAATTATGAAGAAATTATCAATTAAATTGATCACCAAATACTATCATCAATGGCGTTCCTTGCAGCTTTTTAACTTTACAGTACATACTACTATAAATGCATTTTATGTTACGTATCTCCTCTGGATTTATAAGATCAGAAAACTCACAATTGTGTGTAAGATCGTTTTAAGACGCTGAGCAATTCTAGCAGACACATATAATAAAAGAAATTAACACTTTGTTTTTGATGTTGCGCCTATCTCTGTCTTCTTTTGTACGGTAAGTGGTGATTCCTGGTTTTCAAGTAACTGGCCGTTATTTTGTAAAATATGGCATAATAGATTGACCTGCAGAGAAGATAAATTATTTCGTTCCATACATTGAAGAAGCTACTACATTGTGTACCTGGTGAGAGGATATATTTAACACCGTTTTAGACTTCTAGCCTTAGCTTGCCTTGTAATCAGGCGGTATCAAATTGTCAAAAAGATTGCAAAGGTCAATGTGTTCTGTCTCTTTTAAGGAATAATTATAAAATTCCATAATGGTTGGCCACTTCATTCAAAAGTTCTATTTAATCTTTTGTACAACGTGTAATAGTGTTGCGGATGAAGAGAAAAAGGCGAATTCAATTGTAGTACTACACTAAATTAGATACAACAGCATTGTTACCAAAACGCTAAAATGCCAACTGCCTTGATATATGAATTATCTAATTACGAAATGAATCCATTCCAGCGGTGTTCATCGTTTATTAAACAATGATTAGTACTGATACGCACTAATTGGCCACAAAGGCCGAGGGACTGAGTGGTTAATAACTGTGCATCAGTAAGACAAATTATTGTTTATTAGACGAAAACAACGCTGAAAAGGATGTTAGTTCGATTCTTACATGACCAGATATTACAAAATTGAATAAATGCAATGCGTTTATTTTTCTACACGAACGCTCATTCAACGTCATGCGAAGCAATTTGACGTCATGTTTACAGCATATCGGTTCTCGCGTTGTTTATGATTTAATATATCATAATTTAAAGAGACAAAATCGTTAGTCATGTTTGAATATATATTGAAACAAGCAGTATATAATAAATAAATTTGATTGTATTTCAGTATGTGATTGCCCAAATGGATGGGTTCAAAATTCAATGAAATGCTACTCTTTCATTGAAAAACAGAATGATTGGAACTCAGCTTCGGTTTGTATTTCAACAATATGGTTCTGCCGAAATACATTAAGATATACGGTGTGCTCAGTGCCATACTTTTGCAGCATTAATGTCTGTTTGACATCTCGGAATTTCGTGTTTTCATAAATATATGCTGCAAAAATGTCCGCTTAAACATACATTTCAATTATTGATTTTTCTTTGTCCAACATTAGTTTCTGCTGCGAGTATCGGGGTATTGTTGTAGCAAACTTGTCTGACTAAATGTTTAACTGAACTGCTATAAAAGTTCGGCATAAAGTTCCGCTGAAATATACACATTAATTATATACTCGCTCCTTCGTCTAAAATAAACTTATGTTGGAAATTTTAAGATGTTAGCCGATAATTATCTCAAAACTTGAGTTTCTCTTTTTCTAGATCTCACAGACTTTGCAGCTAAACTTACAGTATAAGTATTGACATTCATTGATTGGATTTGTCGGATAGTTGAAAATAAAGAGAAGACATAAAATGATAATACATTTTTAATCAAGCGATTGCTCTATTTCATACACAATCTTTTATTTGAATGATTGTAAATCCATACATGTTTATTTAATAGAGTTGACATTCAAAAGACATAACACATTTCACATGCATGTATTAGAACGAGATGACGCGTCTATGATTATTTACAATAAATCTGAATATAATGAAAACCAATCTGTAATTATTTCATTAGAGTACATATATCAAGATACCATGTATTTGTTTATATTTAAGTTATAAATATCTTTAACAAATACTCAGATCTGGTTGGTAATACTCTCTCTTCTTTGAACAAAACAAACAGTCTTCATATATCTGAAATAGATGGTTTATATACTTTGCATTTTAAAAAAATTGCTGCTATGAAATGTTCAAGACCCCGAGGTGTCGATTAGTAAAAACACTGAAATGATTCATTAAAAAAATTAATCAATCAAACAAATTCAATCCTCCAATCACATAAGGTCTACAATGGTTATAAGTAATATGAATGAGAAATCTCGAAAACAATACTTTATCTATATTGTAAATATTATGGCACATTTACTTTGTTGCGCTATTATAGATAGTTAAGCTCCATCACCATGCAAAGAGTCTACAGTTAGTCATATTATTTTGAAATGCTTTTACACAGTGATGAAAATATTACAGACTAGTTATATTTCATTATTATCAAAGCAAAGAGTAATGGTTACTGGGTATTTATACTCTGCTACGTAGTAAATCTGATCAAACATTTGCAAATATGAAGTGATTATTCTTAATTATTTGGTGTGATTCATACAGGCGGTGCTAAGACAGAAACAAGGTACAACAAACATTTGTACATATACCCGCGTACCGACGTTGATTTAGAAGCGATAAAGATTTGCAGTGCAGTTGAACAGTTATGTGATTCACGATTGCTGTGAAATAAGAACTGGCTGACCTTGCAAACCATAGAATCTGACTTCTTACATGTACATGCTAATAACCCATTTTCACAGATACTAAATTGTTTTATGACTTAAAAAATGGAACCTCATCCATCTTTTTCGAGTAGAAAGTTATGTGTGACTGAAAATATAAAATGAAAACAAAATGCAAAACGATGTGTTTCCTAAGCCTGTTTTAACACTGAAAAGCCAGAGAATATTTAACCCTAGTATCTTGTTATTTTGTGGTTTAGCTTATCATTTTCTGATTAATTATGTTTGGCTTATCAGGCCACGACTTGGAGTATAAGAATGTATCTTACAGTTAGAGTCGCACAAGATACACCCCTTTAGTGTCTATTTATGCACCAGAAATATAATGAAACCAAAAAATTGTTTTTTTCTCCACTCTCTTCTTGTATTACTTTTCGGTTGTATTGGCTATTAGTGGCCTAGGTTTGCTTCTTCCTACATGTAGTACATTTGTAATAGAACAAAGAAATCAGTTTTAATATAAACTTTATATTTTACAGTAATATATTTTAAAAACTGTATTTTAAACTACTCATTGATGGGAAATATTAGCATAACATTAAAGTTATAAGCGTAAAACTTAGGTCATAAGTATAATATTTAGGCACATGTTAAGGTATTTAAGAAGAGTAGAATATTTGTTCTAAACATAAAATATTTACTTGACGTATGAACCAGATATCCTAAATGGTATAAAATATTTATGTGACATCTTCATCTCATTTATTACATATTTGGTGAATTAATACCAAAGACACAATAAGCACCCGTAGGGTTAAACACGTAATTTAAGAGACATAACCTGCATATAGTTTATCATTGAAACCATTTTATTATGAATGAATTAATCCATTTACAATATAACTATTTCAGACACAAAATTATAGCAATGTCTTTCTTTGTTGTATATGGCTGTAGGCCGATTGATAAACTATAAAAAAAAAACTTACTAAAAATAACTTACCAGGGTAGACATTATTTATTATTTGTGTGTATATCATCTTTACTTTGTCCGTCTGTCTGCATGATATCTTTATTGATTTTGGCCATGTAACAGATTTGTTTGAAACTTTAACATCGGATCATTTACACTCATTTATGTTCATTTAGCGCTTAATTCAAGGAAGATTTTCACCGGAGGTAGTTTTAAAATTTGATTTCCCTAGCCTGGTTGCCCAACCAAGATAAAGTTATTTTATCATAAGTAAAAATTTGATACACATACTATGCCCAATGAAAGATATAAATATAAAACCTATTGTATTATATTTGTGAAAATTTTGCATTAAAATTATATATTTAGATGGAATTCATGATTAATTCAAGTTTGAAAAATGATTATTACCTCCCTTTACCTATCTTGGGTGCCCATCCAAGACAGATTGGAAATAAATGAATTCAGAAGCTACACGTTGTTTTAAAACTTGCATTTTGGTTCAGAATGTTGAAATATTTGTATATCTATCCAATTCAGATGTAAAAGTGGAAATTATATGGTTATAAAAAAGAAATACTCAACGTTTTGAATACTTTCATAATAAAGGGGAGTAATAACAAAATTTTATAAAAGTTAATAAAATATAAATTTCTGATAGGGATCTAACTCTATGTAATGCGTCTTTTTGTTCATTAAATATATCTCTAACAGAATATACAAAATGTAAAAATTGTCATAAAATGTTGATTAAAAGTATTTGACCACCTTTAAGGGCATCTTTCAATTACTGCTAGTGATAGCTGTCCTTTATGTGCTACTTGACAAAAATTATAAGCACTTTTTGTTACACTTTACACACTGTTCATCTAGGTTTGATAAAGTTCTCTAAATCACGTCAATACAAACTGGTTAAGTTGCCCTTCGGTAGATTGTGTTGTCTGTCGGTCATGTGTCATGAAGAGGCATTGTTTGGAGTCATTGTACTAGAACAATTAACAATGTGGTGGACAGCATACTGCTTAGGTGTTATGGCTTTCAGTGAATTTCTCATGTATTTAATGTTCTATCTGGTTGTCAGAGTTTAGTTTTGTTTGAAACATGACATAATGATTTTCTACCAATTTGCTAAAGTGAAGATGACATCATTACATAAGGCTCCCATAATTGTGGGGTTAGTTAAAATAGCTTATTCACGATAGAGTAACTTATTATTGTTTTATTTTGATTCATCGGCTTTCATTAGTTTAACTGAACAGGAAATGCTCGTAGTGAGATATAGTGATGGTACTCTTTACGTCGTCTGTCGTCATTTGTCATTTCTCTTCAAACGACCTCTCCTCATAGCAATCATTATTGCATTGTTCTCTATCAGATGCCTGTAAAGTGATATGACCCATGCCGAGCTAAATTTACAGGAGAGGAACATAATATAAATGTTGTCGTCAGGAAATACTGACATGATTCAAAATTGATTATGAGCACATGTTCCTCGGTGGCCATCTATCAAATTCCTCCAAGTTATTTAGATCCAACAAAAAAACTTCGAGGTTGATTTGAGTGAGTCTCAAAAGCGATTAATATAAGTTGTAAGAGCTTGTTTTGCAGTTGCAGTTTTCCTTATATGTGAATTTTCTTCTTGTCAGAAACCGTTGACCGGATGTCATACTACTTAGGAACTTATATGCATGCAGTGACTTTTCTCAAATGAAAATCATTAAAATTGTTCTGATTTGTAAAAAACTGAGTCACGCTTTGTGAAAACCTACCATAATTATATTACTACACTGACGGCAAAAAGAAACGCTTCACTAATCAGTTTTAAGACACATTTCAATAAGAATAATTTGATTAAGATAAAATCATTCAGAAAAGTCAACAATGAAATATTACTGAATTTAAATTCTCAATAATAAGTTATTACGCTATTAATCGATTCCGATTAATTGGAGGCCATCTGCCGACGTGTCCGACGTTGGTGATCCGTTAGCACCATGCCACGACAAGGTCTCCTACATTTTATCCCGTACTTCATCATACGGTTTCGGTCGTTGTTGTGGCTTATTGTCCGTACAGAAATTGCCAACACTCACGGAATATGTCGATTCTGCCATAGTGAATCGGTTGGATTATTACGTTGACGGATGTAATCATCCTGATGTACATACGTTACACGAGGCGCACCGTAGCGAGGTCTGTCAGCCAAATTCCCTGTGGCATAACACATTGAAGAAGCATGTAATTGCCGATCATTAAACATTTAATTGTTCAGCCACGTGATTTTGAGTACGTCCGCATTTCAACATGCATTATATATGTACTTGATTTTCATTACTTAGCCTTTGTGTGTTTTATTTTCAATATTTTCAAAAACTCTTCTGATTTTTTTCTGTAAATCATCTGTCGAATATCTATATGCAATTTTGTGCAGTAAAACCATGTGTTAGAAGTACACGACATGCACGACAAAAATGTGAGTTTGCCCGTATTTTCATACCCTCGATTGGCTGAAGCGACTTTTCTTTGTGTCAATGGGTGGATAACAAGTGGTGGTTATGCAAGACTCAATATAATCAAAATCTTTGAGCCTATTTAAAAGTTATGACATATTTTCGAGGAAGCTTTTCTTTTTGACGTCAGTATATATGCTCACTCTAGAACTTTCATTTTTGTATTAATGTTTTTTTTTCCGTATTAACAATGTCAAGAGCCTATAACTTTGTATGTCGCATTTTCTAGTGGTCCTCTCAAACAACATTTTTTGTTAAGCCTTTAGGTAAAATAGACTGCGCCCTTTTGATTTTCTTTCTTATTTTTGAAACTGCAGTGATCGAATTTGGATCAAGTTTTGCAAGCAAATTGTAACGATTACATTGAATAACCTTGACTTTGAGATGTTGACCTACTTTCTATTGTTGAGTCTGCATCAGAAAGACTAAAGACTTGTATGCAAAGTACAGATTAGTTTCCATTTATTCATAATAAATTCCTCCCTGTATTTTATCGGTGAATAAATATAGTCAGAAATTTGGATGCGTAGTAATTAAATCATGAGCGACTGACTGTATTTTATTCCACGATAAAATATAGGGAACACTTTATTATAATTTCGATAATTTACGTTCCGTTCTTACTTCATTTAAGGCACGTCCTTGGTAAACGTGCTGTATTTTATCGTAAAATAAAATTCAAGCATTTCCCCATATGTTTATGTGGGAGAAGCAGCCGCTTGTGTTAGAAGAAATAATTATATTTACAATCATTTAATTTATTTTTGAATATGAACAAAAACAATCAGTAGATGAATAAAAAAAATTTCGATATACATTTTAATAAACTATAAGTAGTTAATGCAGTAATAAATGCAAATCAATACACGAGACAGCAGAAGTCATTTATACCAAATTTTTAATGCAGACATTTCAGTTTTTTATTTTCGGCATTCATTTATGTTGAATTGAACTCTTGCAATGTTCAGTAGTCATTTATGCCGTCGGCAGACATTTCTGCCAACATATTATTTTTAGCAGAAACTTCAGCGCAAAATTCTGTAAGAAGAATACAGTCTGCTTAAGTTGATTAAAACTGGAAAAAGGGAAAACATGTTATCATTTTATTCTATACGACGTTTACAGAAGATGCTGTCTTTAATGACATGACTATTGCAATCATATTTATAATTTATCGCAGGGTTTAATTTTATGTATGTTTGCATATTTTCTGAGACGCCAGTTTAAGTTATACGGATATTGAAAATAAATATTGCATAATTTCGCCCAAAAATATACTTGCCTAAATCAGCAGCAATGCAAAGTAGTATTTTCTTTGCAGCTGCATTGTTTAAGTCTTCAATCTCAATTGGTAGAAATCAATGACGCTGCAGAGAATGTTTTCTTATATTCGATAATTCAGCGCATGCCACGTAAGTATATATCAATTTTCACAGTAATTAGGGTATAAAGTTGATCTTTAATACAAAAGAACCAATAAGAGCTTGTACTTTTCTACGAAAGCAGAGAGAATAAATTATATGTGAAAAGATAAGAAACAAACAAGGAAATATCAAATAGTAAGTTACTTATGAATAACAAATTCCTTTCAGACATTGATCTATACAGTGTACATTACATGGGATTTGCTATGTTTATGATCGCCGGAAGGCGATAATATAATTAACGTTTTGTCCGTTAGTCCGGCTGTCCGTCACGCGAGATTGTAAGGAGCATAACTCCAATTCTGTTCAGACTAACACAATGTCAGAGGACATTGAGAAAACATTTTATAGTGTGCAATAACCATACCTCTTTTTTGCTTGGTATTTGAATAATCGCCCATTTTACAAACGAAATTCTGTCGAGCAACTCCTTAAGAACTGAAGCAATCTATTCAATTTGCACAGAGAAATACGTAGAAGATACCTGATCCAAGAGGAAGTAACTAAAATCATAACTCTACTTGATTCCTTTATAAACTCATCTCCCTTTATTATTATTGTCATCCAAAATTATGTTTGTCCCAGAGTATAGCTAAATAATCAGTTTGGAAATTGACTTTGTAATTCCCATATTCTACACAGGGGTATGATACATTAAGAGAAATCGCAGTGACTAAGAACCGTAGTTCTTTCTTGTATAGTTTTAAATCATCCCCTTTGTTATATGAAGTTGTGCTTGCCCGAGATATAACTCCATAACTATTCAATGGATGTATTTGATTTCTTACACAGTATATAGAAGACATTGATAGAAAATGCCGTCACTATAGACCATAACTCAGTCTTGCCAAATTATTTAAATAAATTCCTTTGTATTCTACAATAATATTCTAAACATATCTTGGAAAGCGGTTACTAGACTGAAATAATATCTCACACGGTGAACACTGAGATGAAGTATAGTTACCAAGAACCATCCCTCTTTATTGCATAATGTTGGTTGCCATCCTTTGTTATCTCACATTATGCTTGACCGGAACTAATCCTAAAGTTATCCAAGGGATTTACCTAATATTTCAAATAGAAGTTAAGGAGTGCATTGACCAAGAATAATAAGTCCTTGCACAACATTTTATTAACTCATAGTGTGATCTTAAACGGTACTTGTCCGGATCATCTCAAAAAACTTATTCAAGGAATTGACTTTGTATTTCACACAGTGTCAGATGGCATTGAGAGATAGTTCAGTGGCAAATGACTAATATTTATATCTCTCTTCGTTATGTGAAATCATGCTTGTCTTGAACATTTTTAACAGATTGACTTGTCATTTTACACTTGTAAAGAAAATTGAAAGAAAGTGCAGAGTCAAAACTAATAATTACAAATTTGAAACATTACGCTTCTTTGCTCAGTTGTTATTATCTTACCTGGAGACATTGAGATGAAGACAGTAGTTCAGTGATCATCCATCGTTTCCAACGAAATCCTTGTTTTACCAGGCTTAAGACTATAATTTGAAAAAAGTTATGACGCAAAATTTATTATACTTTTGAGAATCTTTATTTGGATTATGTATTTTAAGTGGAGAGGAGAACAACGTGTGAAATAAAATTCCGAGAATAGAGTGTTAACAAACAAAACCTTTATGAATATTTTCAGGAGATTACTGGATAGATCTTACAAATCAATCCCAAAATACATCATTACAGGAATATTACTGGAATACATCTGCTAGATCAATAAAATCCGGGTATCATGACATGACACCTACGGTTAATCCGTATAGCTCATCTACAGAATTCTGTATAAAGATTTTTTATGTGCATCTTAAATGGAATCCAGCATATTGTTCGAATAAACTTAGTTTCATATGCCAGAGAGATCTAGGTACGTAAAGCGTATTTAAACTAAAACTCCCAATCTCTAATCAAATAGCCATTTGTCAACCGTTCAACGACATTGCATGCTAAACTAATAAATGTAAACCTAACTAGCACCTTATACTCTTGTGAGTCAGTATATCTGTATGATGCCCTATGCCCTGTAACATGATATCGCATTAATGAATGCGGTCCTTTATGTTGTGGTGAATACACATTTTAAAACGGTGAATGCTGTGACTTTTCTTCAGTTCCTGCACATTGTGATGATATTGCTCTGAAAATACCGAAAATTAACCTCACATACACTGGAAAAGTATGTGCCAAATGGCACTACCTAACACCGAAAGAACATAACGATTTCAGCTCGAGGTTTCCTAATTTGAAAGCTCCCTTTGGAATGAGCGAAGACAATCGTTGTAGAGATGTTTCCGATTCGGGAATATTTTGGTGTTATACATCTGACACACCGTTATGGGAACCGTGCTTTATCAAAAGTAAGTCACACTATATAATGTTACAGTTAGCTAGCAAGTGTCATTTGTTTTACCTCCTATAAACACGAAGTGCTCAATGGTGAGGTTTTGTGATCGCCCTGCGTCTTCAACAATTGGAGTGTTTACACGGTAGAAGCCACAGTTCCGTCCAACCTTTCTAAAACTTTGTCAGAATGGTTACATGTATCTTGATAATGGGTTTGAATGAGTCATTCCGGGTCAGAAAGTAGATAATACAGTATAACCTGCATAAAGCAGTCAGCAATGGGTCTGGGCGAAAGTGACTACTATAGACAGGTGACCACTATATCCAGGTTGACAAGGATATGATTAAAAATTGATAAAAAAAGACAATATCTAGTTACGGTAGTTGATTACACTTAACCGATGTTTTTATTTTTTTTAAGTCATTTTTTTTGCGATGAATTATTGAGACTTATACAATAATTTAATTGAGATGTTTTTGTTGTGTTTGCAATTTGAATAAATTTGAAACACGATAACACTTAAAATAAATA
>JAUMHA010368246.1:0-13550 GCA_032359765.1 Saxidomus gigantea | reverse complement strand
ACACAGAAACCTGTATGCAGAACGTACAAGACCCGATCCAGCTATGCCATTCCACTTGAGATTGTCTGGATGACACCGCTGAGTACTTGGAATCCATACAACCTTGCTATTCATACTGTACCGAAAGAGTACATGTATGTTACTGAAAATCGAAGAAATGGAGGATTGGATAAAGCCCATGCATTTAACGGATCTTCTCTGCCTAGTTACTATCTGACACCGGCTGAATTCTTTCACGGAGGTGAAGGGTTCCGAGACCCAGCTGACACCGCGAAAAATGTAGTAGGGGTGCTTGACCAACATGGACAGGTACACAAAATACTATACTTCACAGAAAACAACGAATCGGTTTAGCTCTAGTTGAAAGATTCTTGTGAGATCCAGTTAATATAATAGTGCGGTATTCACGGTTGTCCTCTTTTTTGCACCAGGCCAGGATTCGATCTTCCGTTCATTGCCCCTTTGTGATCAATGTCGAACTAACTAACAACTATTTGAAGCAAATTATTTACGGTAGAGTTGTTTATAAACGCAGTTCGGAATCACAGGGGTTCGGTACATAACCGTGTTCTTTAGTTAGATTATAATATATTATAACATGGGATCTTGCTCACATCACACCTGAATTGTATCTCTCGCCAATAAATGTGCTGAAATTTGAGAACTGTTGAATTCAATATTCAATATGTCGTATGTAGTGGTAGCTATTATCATAACAATGGTGAAAACTTCTTCCTACCGTGGGTAATGTTGTCACCAAAAACGCATGTAAAAGTGTTTCATTTACACGAGCTCGTCCACCCTCACTGCATTAATCAAAATATTAATTCAATCATTTGCACTTTGTTACAAGACTGTTAAATTTCATCATAAACGTCCACTTGAAAATTTATTTTTTTCACTCATCAATATTTTTCTGCTTTTTAACTTTACCAAACGTCTGATTTGTCACGTGGCGTTAAAATGGTTGGATATGAATACAATATTTGTTTTTTTTTCTTTTTAAATCGCAGCTTTCCATTTCTGTAAAGGGAATAAATTAATAAAATCAACAGATGTAACGTTAGCTGCAGACAAATGATTGAGGTTAAAAAGTCAAATAAACAAGCTTAGACCTATGATAAGCAAGCTAATCTTACCCAAGGGTAAAAAGAAAATACAAAAACTGAAAAGCAAAAAGGCACAAGAGTGCGTTATCAAGAAATGGTCTAAAACATTGGATCAGCTCAAATTAGATTTGAATTGACATGAATAGCATACTTTTCATAATACAAGAATCAAATTAAAACACAAAATACTAGACTATAAAGCATGATATTTGGATTTCAAAATCTCAAACAGATAACGTAGTAAGGCAGAATGATAGCAGAGCTTTGCAAAATACCACGTACAAAATCTTTAATGTTAAACGATGCTCAAATAGCAGGACATTTATTGGCGAGATATACATTTCAGGTCTAATGTGAGTTAGATCCCTTGTTCTAACCAAAGAACATGAATATGTGTCGAACCCCTTTGGCTATAATGTGTGACATGAACATTTTAACACAAAGAAGAGTTATATACTTTCATCTAAGCAAATTTAATTGTGTTATCTAAAGGTTTTCTGTTTACACACGCTAGGGCGAAACTGCCCACTAAAATCAATTTGTGAATAAATTGAACTAGGTCCAGAGTAAGAAAAGGCACATGTTGTTAAAGGTAATGAAATACCAGTACATAAAGCAAATAATATTTGTTTATTTAGCTATAGTTACATGTCTGTATTTTAGAAAGTATAAAAGTTGTGTATGTATAATAGATTGTCCGTGAGTATCACAGAATACTTAAACAGATTCACTGGGGTTGCAAATGTCTCTGAACTAGATATTCAATACCATTTAACTAAGAATGCCGAAAATATAAAAGTAAAATGTGCATATAAAACTAAGTATTTATTACACATAAGCACGAACATGTCATTTTGTTTTAAGGTACAACACGTCTCGGCATCCGGAATACGTATCTTCACACCAGATATCAGTGGAGTTGGAAAGAAAATAAGACTCAGGTACCCGGTTGCTCCACTGCACTTTGAAGGTGATGTTTTATGGAAGAACCTTGTCGCGATCCAGGACATCTTGATGGATTCGCTGAAGTTTTCAAAAATGTTTGAGCAGAAACCCAATGTGAGAGATCCCAAATTGCATACACCTGACACTGTTTACTTGATGTCAACGACTCACACCAACCCTCCAGGAATGCATTTCCATGAGGTTTATATCACTCTTGAAGAAATGACGGCGCTAGAACGAACTGGCACAATTGTTCGAGTGTATACTTCAGAAGATAACGGACACCACCATGAGCTCAAAATAACGATGGACCCAAAATACCCGGATCTACATCAGCTGTTGGTCGTCGGTTGCGATGGTAATGACCACTGTTGGGATGGTCACAGTAATACTATTCGGAAAAAAGAATGAATATTTCTCTGTCTTTATGGTATTGTTCAGTGAATAAGTAATAAATGTAAAAAACATGTGTATTTGAATTGGTTTTGGGATTCGTTTGTAGAGACTGGAGTCCCGCTGTTATTTCGGTTTGAAAATATATACGAAACGAAACTTTTAACGCAACACCCGCTTATTTCCTTCTATATTCATTTATCGACTCTTCTTATAAGCTAGTTACATGAATTTCAAAATGATCGAGTGATACAAATTTCATCTTGAAGATAATTTTAAAAGTGGGTTTCCTAAGAAAGAGCATCAAGGCAATAACCCATGTTACGTCTACGGATGTTTTAACGTTAATTAAAATTCTCTGCCATATCATTTGTACCAAATCACGTGATCAAAATAATCCAAAATAATCTCTAAACAACTATAGTTCTATGAAAAGCGTAAGAAAATAATTGAAGTCGCTTAGTTGTAAATGTAAAATATAGCATTTCATATGGCAACAAAAGTATTAAAACTACACAACTCTCAATCACAGTCTATTTCCGATTATGCTGAACACTCAATTAATTATTTCAGTTTCTTGAAGATTTCAGCACGATCGGAGGATGGCTATGATTGAGACCTGCTTAGTTCTAAAATACTTTTATGTTGCCACATGATAGGTTACATGTTACATTTCAAGCTAAACGGCTTTCATTTTTCTAACATTTTCCATAGATTTACTTTTAAGTTTAGAGATTTCTATGATCATGTGATTCCCCACCGTTAATTTGTAATAAGCTTGCAATTGGTGTAACGGAAATATGTACCCAGTGTACATTGTATATATAATATTTGTATTGATAATTAATAATGATACTAACTAATATAAATAAAGGAACAATCATAAGTTGGGCAGATAGTGAATATGTTGTGAACTCCCGGTGTTCGCAAATGACTTTATTAGGAGTATTCAACACCTTCTATAGATTTTGACCTTTTGATCAATAGTTTGATCGAAGCACCACTAACCTCATCTTTAATTTTTCATGCCCCGCCGATAGTGGCCGCATCGTTCGTCCGTCCGCCCATCCGTCTTTCTTTTGAACAGAGCATACCTCGAAAAGTTTTAAAGGCCCGGAATAAATGGATACTTGATAGAGGACAATGAGATGAAGTGCAGTACACAAGAACTATAACACTTTGAAGTTTCCGCCCATACTTAGTTATTCTTGTGTGGAGCAAAACTCGAAATAAGTTGATACGCCAAACATTGATAGAGGACAATAAAAGAAGTGCAGTGCACCAGAACTTTAAATCTTGTTATATTAGCTTTAGGGGTATGGGGGGAAATATCCGCCAGAATTCTATGCAATTAAACGTCGCGGAGAGAGATGCATTGATTTTCCAGAGTAGTTGAAATGCACAAATAGATCACGAAAATATAATTTCAAAGACGATTATATATTTTTGGGGTTAAATTTTGTGTTAAATGTTAAACAGCCATACGATCACGTAAATAATTGAATTTGTAGATTATTGGTCAAAAATGACTGGATTAAGTATTTTTAAAATTATAAAGCCGGCCTTATATTACACCTGACATTAGTATGCCGCTCTACAAAGTTTTTATCTTTCGGAACAGCAAATTAGATAGTGTTTTACCTTTAGATGTTTGATAGATACGTGTTTTTCTACAACATACAAAAGATTAAAGAATCTATAACACTGACAGCAGACAACGCTTTATTCATGATAAGCCAACAGTTTTTTTCACAGGAAACTTACATTGAGATTTATGTAATGTAAAGTTTTTACAGAAAAAATGCCAACAAAAATATATCATACACTTTTTTTAGGATGTCTGTGTTTAGAACCATGCTGATTACCCGTTTGACCTGAAAAAGGAGATATTTAATAGTAACACGGTTGCTTAAAGGGACACCACTCTCTGAAATATTTCCAATTTTAGCACAATTAAACAACATAGAGACCCTCTGTATAAAAAATAACAACTTTACATAGAATGGTAGAGTATGGAATGTTTAACAGTACTGCAACATATTTCAAAATGCTGATTTGCAGGTTCAATTCGTTCTGCGTGCAAAGATATATTGTATTTCTTCTTCAAACTTAAGTTATCATAATGTAACGTTAACGCCATCTAAAAATATTTTAGTTAGTTTAGTTCATATTTGTATACATTCTACATCATATCATTATGACGATTTCGCCATATACTAGAAACAAAATACACGGTGTTTCCATTTCACAATGGAAGAAACAAACATTTGTGTAATGAAAGTCTAGAGATGTTTCGCAAAAGGTTAAACCGATGAAAATGAGTCGCATACTGTCGACTCGCATCCCAATATAAAATCCATGTATCGGAGCATCCATGCTATACCGTCAGAATTCAATACAATAAATTATTATTCAACTTTACAACATGACACACTGTATTAGATCAATTGCGCACAAGATATGAAGCAGGTAGAGTTAATACAAAGCATAACCGAGCTGATATGAGAAAAGCAGGACCAATACGAGAAAACAGGGCCAATATTGAATTCAAGCATTCTGATTGGTTTAGGAGAGAGGGCCAATACGGAGAAGTAACTTCCGTTAGATTTTTAAACGACGCCATTTTGTAAATCACACATTTAACGATAGTCTGAAAATTCCTGCTGATATCTTATTTTACTAAGTTAAATACAAATAAAATTGTTATTGTTACAAGAACATTTACATTCTTGTTTTTTTTAGCCAATATTGTAAAGTTGAATTATAAAATTATCATTAATCGGCCGAGGGCCAATACGACTGCCCTCGGACAAATAACATCCGATACAAAATCACTTGATTAATAACATTATATTATTAATTTTAAATACAAATCTGCAAGAAAATTTAAATGGTATGCGTTAAAAACAATGGATTTACGTTTTAATAAAAATGTCTGCGCCTGTGCCAGTGTCGATGTCCATATCCACCATAGAACGGGTATCTGTAGCCATAACCATACCTGTAACCATACCCAGGATAACCATACCCGTATCTCATCCATGGTCTCCATGGTCTCCCTCTCCTATAGCGGTCATAGCGAGGATATGCTTCAGACTCGTGTATTTGAAGCAACAGTGCAGCAGCTAATACACAAACCAGAATCTGGATCTTCATTTCTTCCTATCGTATGAAAGTTCATAAGTTGAAATTATACAAAACATTACCACGTGAGTGAATGAATGAAACGAGTGGCAGATTTTATTTTAGGCTAACTTATGAAATTCTGTGTTCTATCTGTGTTGTGATATAGATCTGCCAGAACTACTTTTGTCAATGGTACATGTATATAATTACCGGTAAAATTGTTAATAGCATCAAATAAAAAGAAAATTTGTCTGTTTTGAGTGGAGATGGAATATATCTCAATTGTGATACAATATTAACACATGTTATTCAATACAAAACATTAAAATTGTATCACTTTGAGTTGAGATATATTCCATATCCACTCAAAACTAACAAATATTCTCTATATTTGCATATAATGTAGAATTTTATATCTACATTTTTTCCTTCCAGTTACAGATACGAACTGGTAGTAAATAAATTGATATCCTACATGTTCAAAATGTATTCGTTCTAACTTTTGGAAACACTGTGGTACTGAAGGAACTAAGTGCTCCTTAGTAAAACAAATAAAAAGCCCAAACTCCCCGTTGAAAATTCACTCATGATACTTCAAATGTTCGTACTTTCTTCAAATACCTATTAGTAATATTAATTTTGTTTGTACACGTGAATTAAACCATCAAAATGGTCAGTATTTTCATCATCAAAACATTTTTGAAGCTTTTTTTTGCGGGAAATAAATAATTAAAAAGTGCTTCGATGCTAGAAATATGTGCTTGTGCATTGTACTTACTTTAACTATTTCTTTCCTCTAGATCCAAATTATGATGCCTCGGTGTTTGTCTGATGGACTTCTTTGTAAGATTTTTTTTAATATATATATAGTAAGTATCTATAGAATCTATGACTGATTTACAAGTATCATCATGTCTATTTAATTATAGATACGTTTATTGAATACTAATAACTAATTACATCTTAATTTTAATATGTATTTCATGTAAAACAAATGCGCATCAGTCATTATAAACTATATATAGGAATCAGTTATTACAAAACAACTGCTGTTCCTTTTGTTTCGTTTTGTTTTTCAGTCATCAATCACTCTTTCATAACTATGACTTTCAGAAAATTACCGTAATACATCACTGAGTTATTTCCGAGTGAATATGTATGTAGCATATGGAAACAGTACAGTTGTACTGAGTAACGTGCCTTCCATCACGCCTTCAGTCATTTTAAGTTTTGTGAATAAAAGACATTATAACACGATTGTTTTTATAGGATTTAGATTCAAAATAAAACAATTTATATTGTAAGCTCACACTTAAAGACTTTATTGTCAATTTGAACGCCTAACAACACATGTTTAATGTTAATTAACCTTGTCTGTACAAGGTTGGTTTTCAACGTGAAGAGAAAGTACGTATTTTATCCAATGTCTGTGTGGTTTGACGACCATTTCAAGCACTTTTATGTGTGTGGAGGATGTTAGGTTAGCCCTTTTTATATTTTAGACATTCCTTATTACCCTTGCAAACATCAGGTTTGCATATGTTAATGCAAACGTTGCAATTCTATTGACATAATGTATGAACAAGAGTGCTAAAATGTGACAAAATACTTCCTGTAGTGAGGCATAACTCTGTATCTGGCAGTTCAAAGGTTTTGTAAAACCTGTGTGAACTATAGAGCGGAAAAAAGCTAATTTCGTCATTTCATAATGATAATTCAAGGACCATAATTCTTTATTTTGCTGGTTATCGAATCTGACATAGACATTATGTCCACAAATATTTTCACCAAGTTTGGTGAAGATCGGATGAAAAATGTTCGACGAAGAGAGCGGACAAGGCTAATTTGGCCAATTTTTGATAGTTCAAGGGCCCAAAACCAAAAGTGCTTAGGGCGATTTGGCTGGTTATCGAACTTGGCCCATACACTATGCCAACAAACGTGTTCATCAAGTTTGGTAAAGATCGGATAAAAACCGTCCGACGCAGAGAGCGGACAAGACTAATTTGGCCAATTTTGGTTAATTCAAAGGCCATAATCCGAGAGTACCTATAGGGCGACAAGACTGTTTATCGAACTTGGCTCACACATTATGCCACAAACACGTTCAGCAAGTTTGGTGAGGATCAAATGAAACCAAATAAAAACTTACAGAGCGGACGTGTGGGCCGCCCGCCGCAGGTGTTCTGATATTACGACTATAAAACGGCAATAGACAGACACACAAAAATTAAAACGTGACAAAAACGACATTGGTATTACATTACAAGCATTGTCATATCCTATCATTTACCAAAATACCTCCTTTTCTGTAATTTATATACATGAAAAGTTTAAGACTTTTTTTAATGTATAAACTTTACTCTTACGAGACATATCAGGCTGTACAAGGAAAGGTTGAAATTTTACAGCGTATTAAACGTAATTGTGGTCCATTTTTGTGGTAAATTTCTGTTTTCATTCACTTATACCATTGAGCAATAAACTTTAAAAATCAGGTTTGTACTTAATATTAATTTTAAAAGACAATACCAATGGCAATGTTTATTGTAGTAATAATCGAAAGAAGAACTGTCCATATATAGACTTGATAAAGCAACTATACACGTTGATCAAAAGCAGAACAGAATTGAAAGAAATCGATGGGTTAACAATATTAAAGATGAGTTAAACTCATTGAAAAAAATACGGCTCTATATTTCTAACATGTACTTAAAATAAAAAAAAGAGTTATTATTGTGTTTGGTACACTCGGGTGAAAGAATCAACAACGGTTACTGCAGACAACATTTTATTTCTTAAAGCCAATCGTTTTTACATAAAAAGTTATCGTCTTATAACAAAAAGTTCACAAACTCAGTACAAATCTGTAGGCCAAACGAGTATTATGGACACTTTTCTCAAGTTTGATTTCATTAATAAAAACACCTCTGGAATTAATCATCTCAATACATGAAACTTATTATTTTTCAGCAATGTAAGACAATTTTTATTGTGTTTAGTGAAATGTAAATAATCAAATAGCTTTGCTCCACCAACTGTTAACTTCTAACCGCAGCGTTATGTCCGCAAAAGATCTGAAATAAAAGTGGAATAATTGAATTAAAATAATATGTCGTTATACCGATACAAAAATGTATTTTTAACATGACGTTCTAGTAGCGCTGTACATTTCCACTACAGGTACGGCAAGTCGAAACAAACAAATTCTTATACGAAATTATAAAGTACATGCATGTGTATACTTTAAGGGACACTGAAATAGCACTGTGGAAAAATAATGTCAATATGATTTGTCTATGTGTATGCATTGGAAAATTACTGTTTTGAGTATAAAACTGAACGAAACGTTGAACGAGTAAAGATGAAAATGGAACCTTTACTTACAAAGCTTTACTTAGTGATAATGATGCCCGTGTCCGTGCCCGTGTCCGTGATAACGCCTATGTCCATACCCGCCTCCATATCCACCATAGTACGGGTACCTGCCGTAACCGCCATACCCGCCGTAACCGCCGCCGTAACCTCCATACCTAGGATAACCTCCGTACCCGTATCTCCTATAGCGGCCGCCATAGCGAGGATATGCCTCAGACTCGTGTATTTGCAGCAACAGTGCAGCAGCTAATACACAAACCAGAATCTGGATCTTCATGTTTTCCTATCGTATGTAAAAATGCATTTGTTAAAAAATTACAATAATACTGAATGAAAAAGGGATACTATTACAAAATGGTCCCTAATTTGTCTTGAACATGGTTTGTTTCGGTCTGTTCTCTGAACCGCAAAACGTATCCCAGTAACAAAAGACACGAATGCATAGCATTAACGATGAATTTTGTATGCTTAAATAATGGCCATTACACAGGAGTCGTCAAATAAATAGAGATCGGATAAACTACGCACAAAGTGTTAAAGAAATGTGTTAATTCTGCCTACATTATGACATTTATTAAATTTGTCTACATCTCTTCATCACCTATTTATTTGCGTTGCGAAAGATCTCAATCACCGGCTATAAGCCAACCAGAGTTGATATGTCCGGTTACCCCAACTTCTAGACTTTAAATTCTGACACCATGTAGCTGTTCCTCTAGTTTTTGAGAATTTTAAACATCTGTTGGACATAATAGCAAGAGGATACGCGGAATGAAACAACAAATTTGTATGACGTTATAAATGACGGCATCCGTCCTGCTTTGTAGCAGGCAGCGTTATCATAAAAGCTCTGGATGCTTCTTTTGTAAATACCGGTATTTATGGTTAACAGTTCGCCCCGCTGTAACACTATGTGTACTCAGAATGTCATAGTTCTCGTTGTTGAAAATCACCATCCTCTTCAAATTTCCCTGTTTCCCGTCAGAATTTAATTGAACTTTGAAATAAAGGAGTTTGCCAGAGTATGTCAGAAGATTGCTGCTTCTATTCAAGTTCATACTTTCGAATCTTAATTTCAACTGTAGCTACACTGGTGTCTAAAACGTTTCTCCGTCTTTATCATACATGTTACATGCAAGACATCTGCAGTTTCTACCTTTGGACAATTCTGGTCCAAAATCAGTGTACAGCGGACTCCTCTAATGGCGATACGTGTCACATTAAATCGAATGCACTGATCAATTGCACGGATACTATAAGGATGCATACTTTGTACCACTGTCTAATACTTCATTCACTTTAAGAGTAAGTGTTGTATCAGTTGCACGTGCGGTTTCCTTTTGTATCAACATTGTTAATGTCTTCTTTGACATAATAAATCGAGCTAGTATACTGTTGTACGAAAATATCTTTTACAAGACGTAGCTTTGTAATATCGTTGACGTTGTCGTCTGGCGTTCTCCTGGTGGTAAAATCTTAGTAGGTTCAAGCATATTACTCCCAGGCCCCGTGCTTATAAAAGTTTCTGGAGCTCGAAATCATGCTCAGCACGAAATCATGCTCAGCACGAAATCAAGCTCAAGCAAAATAAAGTCAAGTCAATATATATTTTTTTACAACGTCAGGTTTAATACTAGTATAAAGATACATAAGCTCAAGTAACAGACCTTCTCATTATTGTTATGGTACCCGAATTTGTAAAAAAGATATAACTTGACTTGACTTCGTATTACTTGGACATGATGTCGTGCTGAGCAAGAAACTTTTATAAACACGGGACCAGACTTATAAAACTTTTTTCATGCTCAACTGAGTTTCTTGTCCAGACTTTGGATCAGTATTATGTTATTACATTTAATAAATAATTATAAAAGTGTTGCTGTTAAATTCAAAATGACCTTTAAGTTATGGCTCTTCTGTTTCTTATAATTTAGGGTGCTAGAAGTCAAAATTGCCTTATGCACAAATTCAGTTGAGCATTCAATATTTTTATAAGAACAGGTCCAGAAGTGTGTCACTTACGCAAACCGATATGCTTAGTTTTCTGGATATTGAACCAGAATTTGTTTTTTTGGTTGACCCTCGAAACAACTCTTCTATAAATCAGACATAGCGTTTTCAATCAAGTGATATACTGCTGATAAAGAAATCATATCAGTTGTCTTTGATCTTCTAATATATCTTATTCTTTGTCGATGTTCATAAAAACAGTGATTATGACTTAAATTAGAACGAAGTAAAATTAATTAGAAAAATAAATAGTTTCCAATTTAAATGATCATTGTTTCCAGAAGGCCGTCTTTGCTGAAGAGAGAAAATTATCAAAATAAGGAGAAAGTTAATAGAAACCTATGCGCTGTTGTACTTACTTTAGTAATAACTGGTATGCAAGCCAAAACTATCCGATGATTCTTTGCACGCCTCAAAGACTGGTTTGTTGGACTACTTTATATACCTCTAGCATCCATGTCTAATTAGTACCTTGCGTCATGTTCAATTAAGTTTTCGATGTCTTTATAGAATGGTAATTATTATGACATGTTAATTTAATAGGCATTTCATGTAACACAAATATCAATATCAGTCATTTTAATTGATATATAATACTTTTAACAGTTCGACTACCGTTTCTTTTCATAATTATGACTTTCGGATAATTACAGTGCAGTCATAATTCATTTGTTTTTTTATATTAAGTAATGTTAACTGATTGATAGTTACCAAGTGAAATAGTACAGCTGTTTACTGTATAACTATTGAATGTTTATAATATAGGTTTGGATATGGTACAACTAAAGCGAAAGGGGTTGTTTGTGGTCTTAATTGTGTTATATTAATGGAAAACTGGCCTATAGGCATTTGTTATATTCAGTTGCATAAACTCTCTACAGGCATATGCCTTTTCTGTTCTTTTTCAAAATTTGAATTTTATTGCTGAGTATTTAATGAGAAGTTTGTATACAACTTGACTTGACTTGACTTGATTAGACAGAATGGTTTCTTACCTTACTTAATGTAATCAATAAATAAATGGACAAGGAATTCAGACTCCGCGAATAAACATTATTTAATAACGATTTTTATGTAACAATACAACAAATATCACAGAAGAACGGAACGTCACAGTTATTATAAATATTACATCACCAGTAAAACATAATTTAATCAGAACAATCCTGTCTCATCCTCGAAAGAATGATAATATCTGGAATGTATGTTGGAGAGTGATTCAATAAGCTAAGACAGTGTTCATCGTAAAACACATTTAAGAGTATGTAATTTTTAGGCATATACATAACACAGGAAATCCTATAAACATTTGCAGCTTATACCATTCGAGTCACGATGACATTTTACACCAATTTACTTAATAACTAGCTGTACTAAAGCAACTAAACTAAAACACACAATTTAGAAAGTTAATGTAACAATTAACAATTCACTCAACATCTAACAAGTAACTGTTAAAGAATGTGTCATTTCACATAAAGCTCGATATCACGTTAAGAATTGCACAAGGACATAAATATCACAGAACCCATATAGAACAGTGAAAAAAGACATAGACAAATAAAATGTTTTTAAAATAAGTGTTTGTTCTTGAAATTGATACTGGTTCACTTTGCTTGTATGAGTGACATTTAGTATCAAAATTATATCAATTGTGTGTAAAAAACAATTTCATCCTAGTCAGTATGAGTTTGCATTGTCGAACTTAAGAGAATTTGGGTCTTTCACCCAAAGTCCGTGTGCTCTGACCACCATATCTAGTATTTTCTTGTCAATGTCAACAAAGTGCACTTCAGCAACACTGCCACAGCCACGTTCGGCAAAATCTGTAATCGCCTTCACATACATGTCTGCACAGAGCTGTTTAGGAACACCAGAATGTTCTGAAATGCAGAGAAAATTTAAGATAACATAAGTAAAATCAACAAGCGGAAAGCACAGACGACAGGGACTGAACAGGCTATAAATCTGTTTATAAATAGAATTTAATAATTTCTTGTATTGAAAAATATATATTACATCAACATCGTGTTATATTCGGGAGTTCCACTCCCAAAATAACGATTGCGATGAGTTTTATCTGGCACCACCAAGCCTTTGTTCATTCCGGACAACTTATAAACAGAAAACATTCGGATAAATCTGTGAACATATAACCTGATCATGACATAGACATCGTTACATATCAGTAGTGTACGGACATCCTTTCGCGTAAAGAAGATTTTCATACGCCTTTTTATTACAGAATGTATTGTATTATAAATATATCAACTGTTTTATTTCAAAAGAAATGATTTTGAACACAGTTGCTAATATTACTATATTCTTTTTTCGAATAAAATGAGATATAAACAATTAATATTGCACTGAATATGGACATTATAGGAACAGTAGATTCAGATTACAAACTTGATTTTTTAGTATTTACTTAGATGGTAAATGTGCAGTAGAAATTCATATTTACTTCAAATATGTAGAACTATAACAGTAATTATTATCTTATTTATCTTTTTCATGAAAAGTTGCGTATTCGTGCTCGAGGACATTGCATATTAGAACCAATGAATGGTACCTGAGCTAATTGCAGTC
>JAUMHA010368235.1:0-13550 GCA_032359765.1 Saxidomus gigantea | reverse complement strand
AAATCTCTTATAAATTAAAAAGTATCTATTGATAGAAAATAGAGTAATTGGTTTTGTATTAGAATTGAAAAGTTGTTCCTTCTGCAGACATGATAATTAATTAATACCACAATGCACATACAAGCACATCATAAAATTTGTTCAAAGTCAACATATTTCAGCATGGTACGTTTCCCTTTGAAGAAAGTTATATTTAATGCATTTTGAGCAGGTGCAGTAAATCATTAATTCATCAGTTCAGAAAAGTTATATTTCCCAATTCAGATAGTACCGGTAATACAGTCACTTTGGTTGATAGATAACAATGCATACTGAGACAGGGCACATAATTATCAGGTGCTAAAAAACTGGTAATTGTTTCAGAAAAGCCACTGAGCCTATTATCATTCACAAATTTTATAGGTGCAGGAAATACTAGAAGATTATTTAAAATACTTCCAAAGATTCTATTATTTATGTTTTGGAGGTTATTTAGTTTGGCATCAGTTATAGGGTATGTTCCTTTAAGTTCAATGTCTATACAATAGCTATAAAATAAATTAGTTTTCATTATAGATTCAGTTTTAACATTCTAAATGAGTTTGAACTTAAGTTCCTTTCCTCTGGTGTTGCTTTTGTATTTTTTCAACATATTCTTGAACATGTTCTCATTTATCATGGATTTATACAGCTAGATAAAGATTGTTTGAAGAATTATAAATTTCTGGCCCTCTTGATTCACACGTGTTTAGACTGAAAGAAAACCAGAATTCACTAGAGCTATTAGCCTTTAAAATAACTGAAAACATAAGCCTGTGATTCATACAAAGTGAAGTTTCACTACTGTAGTCATGTAGTAAAATTTACCCCATATAACAATGAGAAGTTGTTACATGTTTTAGCTCTATTTCCCTCTAATTAACAATGCACTGAGGGAGATGTCACTGATTTTATATGTAAACAGGGTTACCAACAGATCACTGACCATTCTAAAAGCTAACTAATGAACATGAAGGAGCAAACTATTGGTCAGTTTATTAACATTTTAGGGTAGAGCTGTCAGTCTGGTATGAAGATTTAACAAGTTGAAGAGGCTGTACCATGTAATAGAAGTCCCCGCAATATAATATACAGCTGTATAAAACCAAGGTATTATACCCCAGTGTGATTTTGACCTACAGAGTAGGTGAATGGGTGTTGTTTGTGACACATCCTTATGGTAATTGTGGGACTACAGTCTATGCATGTACAAGCTACAGAGTGGACAGGAAATATTGCTTTATATAAACACTTCGAGAAAGGGTTTGAGATCTAAGTGTGACCTTGACCTCGGAGAAAGGCAGCTGGGTCCCCTTATCACATGGGTGACAATTGTGTAAAGTAATATCAAGATCAGTCCATTCATGCGAATACCTGAAACAAAATTGCATGCAGTAGTGTTTAAGCAATAAGTGAGAGCCCAAAGTGTGACTTTGACCTTAGAAGGAGCCTGGTTGTTGTGCATGACACACCTTTGGTGTATGGGTAACCACTGTGTGAAGTTATCTCAAAATCAGTCCAAGTATGTGAAAGGTACAGACCTGAAACAAATTGCGGACAGACAGATGGATGGAAGCGAAACCTATAATCCCTGAACCGGTCATATGATTGGTAGGGGACTAATAAATACAACAACAAGGCATTGTGAAACTACATTTTATTTACACAGTTTTTTTTTACAATACACTGTATAAAATACCATATGCCTGTTTACTGGAAGTTAAAATACCAGATCCCTGACAATAAGAGAGTAGGCGTTTCAGTAACTGACAATAACACCAAAACATTCCATGGTGTCTGTGTTACACATCATGCCATTTTGTCTTGTCTGAAACACAGCACGCATTCCCAGGAATGACGTTGGTAAGGCATATAAACACTGAGTAACAAAGATTACTTTCCTGGCTGAGCCTCATGTATATTACCAATTGAACCTATTACTAGGATTCCTCATGGATACCATGAAAATAATATTATGTCATTTCGTCACCATGGTTTCATGGATTTTCAATAAAATGCAATTTCATGGGCACTTGAACCTATTGATTTTTTTGGTGGATAATTTAGCAAATGGAAATGTCAGAATTGTTTATTTTTTTCATTGGAATCTTGAATTCTAGGATCATTTTACTCAAGAAATCTATGAAATTTTGCTGGTGCCCAACCATCATCTCACAGAACTACAAATTATGCAATTTTCCTACTGGAGAAAATGTCAGTATTTTGCTGTCATTTCTGGAAGATATGTTTTTTTCGGATACTTTTAGTCGCCTGTCTGTGGCACAGAAAATCATCTGATTGCAATTTAATTGTACAAATATACAATGTTACAGTATGCAGTTTTTAAGTCTGTACCCATGTGAACAGACATAGGAATAATTTGTAACACCCAACTTCTGCAAGGAACTTTGAGCAGCATTTTGTTGTACAAAATAACAGATTTTTCATTTTAATTCTAGTTCCTGTTGTTTTATAACTTTAACTTCAATGATAGTGCAAAAATCAATGGCTGTCTTTCCTTTAACTTAGGGAAGCCATTAATTACATCAAGATTGCCATATCAACTAAGAAAATTATTGATTGCAGACAGTATAGTCTAATTTGGAAAAGAGATACTTTTGGTATTTTGATCAACAGTTTTATGCTTTAATACAAATTTTTATTTCGCTATTTCATTCTAAAATGTCCCCAGCTTATTTTATAAACAAACTGAGCTATCTATGAGTCACTGGTTCGATTTCCATTCAGTGTCATGGGGGTAGGTTCCTGTGACATGACGTTTCAATTGCCTCTACCTTTCTTCTGGCATGGATCAAGTCATGAGAGTGATTAATTCAAGTTGTCAGAGACTTGTTTTGAAATGCAAAGTGAATAATTTAGTACAGGAAACTGAAAAATGACATGAACACAAAATCTTGTCAAGCACATATTCTTATTGCAAAAACCTCATTTATGATAACAAGAGGGCCATGATGGCCCTATATCGCTCACCTTGGTACAAGTCCACTTGCCTGGTGGAAGATCACTAGTCAATGTTATATAGCAAATAGGTTTTCCTATATACATTTTTGTAAAACAAGTGACCCCCCCTCCAGAAAGATGTTTAGAGTTTTTCCTATAGAAGCCTATGTAAAACAAAGTGACCATTCGGGCTGGATCAATTTTGATCCCAGGGGCCTAATTTGAAAATTATTGGTAGAGGTCCACTAGACCATGCTACATGCCAAATATCTAAGCTCTAGGCCTTGTTGTTTCAGAGAAGACGATTTTTAAAGTTTTTCCTATTTGTTGCCATAGCAACCAGAGTTCTGCATGGAATGAAATTCTTTGACCAGTTTTGGTGGAGCTTCATGCGAGGAACATCCCTGCATAGTTTCATCAACATTGGCTAAGTGGTTTTAGATGAGATGTCATTTGAATCAAAATGTTGATTGACGACAGACGATGGACCATCCATCGGAAAAGCTCATCCTGGCAAAGCCAGATGAGCTAATAAATGCATAATTTTATATTTATTGCATTAGGTATAGTTAGAAGCTAAATATTCTTTATTACAGCCTTCCAGCAACTTGGATAATTCATCTCTTTAATTTACAATAAAACTAAGCACTTAATATTTACTATAAACACTTACTTATACCTAAATACCTAAATGATGAGAACTTTATCAAACCATTGAAGCAATGTCAATTAATATTCTGAGGAGAGGTCTTGAACTTTCCTGGGAAACATGCTGCTAGATAACATTCCAGCATTTATCTTTCTACTTCTGGTTACCATATGCCACTGTTTTAGGATGTATAAACAAATTCAGTGCTTCTGTGCAAAACTACAGAAGTGTACATTTATTAAACTAGACTTTTGTATGGATGTATTATCAAATACAAAATGATTTTATGAACAGTAACAGAGCCCAACTTTTAGTACCACCCACATCTAACGTGCCTGTTAATCAACAGATCTTGATATAAAAGATGTGCTTATTATGATCCTGAGAAACAAACCATTACATCAAAATTAGCCTCTAATTTTTAAATAGCAAATTTTCATGACACAATGAGCTTACAAAGTTTATTTTAACATGAAATGTTTCTATAAATGTGTTAAAAAAACGTGCTATTGTTAAAACGTGAAAATCTGCTTCCTGAACGTCCAAGTAGCAAAAACTTCACTATGAAACAAGTCTTCTATTGCTCTTTAGTTAGGTTTAAACATATTAATTTGACATCAATTGTAGAACACTTCTTGCAACTCTCCAGGACTGTTTCCTGGAGTTCTGACCAGGGATTATACAGGTTGCCTCTATTCCGAGACAAAATCCATTCTTGAACCAATTATTTATTTGTGAAAGAGGGACAAAGAAAATGCTGTAACCTCAGGGAGACCACAAACACCCAGAAAAAAAAACATAGAAGCATACTCTGTGATAAAAATGTACCTTATCTTATGTTATGGCAAAGTAAATGGCATAATCTCTATACACTATAAAGAAAAAGCCTACACACAGCGCCAGCATCTGTTTTTCATTGGGAAAAGCTACAGCAATCAGTTGTAAGTGGGCAGCACAGCAAAATTTATTTCACACACCTGAGTCAGTTTTTGTAAATCAATGGTTCAGTCTTGACTTATTTTAATATAACATGAGTGCCAAAACTGTCGCAAATAAAGCTGTCATACTTGCAGTAATTCGTACAGTATTAAAATGCAGTGGAAATTACAGTTCTTGGCAATAGTTTGTACAGTAACTGCAATGGTAATCAAAACACTTGATCAACGGCATGGACAGTGGCATTTCTCCAAGATGACTGGGCTAATGTGGCTAATTACAAGACAAGGACACATTTCAAGAAGACTGTAACAATACTTTCTATCCTTAACATTGTAATTAGGCAGCGTTCGCTGACTTATTCCGACCAATCTGACGCAAAGTTGTGAAAGACTACCTGATATACTTCAAAACAACTATTATTTTGTAGTACTTTTGTTGCCACTAGCAACATTCACAAATGACAAATGGAACCCTGCTAGCTTTGATTAAGATTGCATATAATTATGATTTCCGAGAAACCAACAGTACTTTTTCGTAAAATTTCGAAAATTCAAGAACAGTAACTCCTGAGTGGCTATATGACCTGTTATAGAACTTGCCCAAGATACTATACCAATGAAGATACTGACCTAGTTTAGTGATGATTGCTGTAGTTTTAAACTTAAGACTTGACACTGCTTGTAAACACCAGGCTGCCCTGATCTGGCTGGTAATAAAAGTTATAAAACCTATTATGCCAAAGGTTTGGTGTTACTACACAATAACAACTATCTTGCAAGTGCCACTTAACAGCTTTTCTGTACACTATGGTCATGATACCCACTTGAAACTACCCTTATGAAACAATCATCCCAGGAAGATATTTGACGTTTGATAAGGATATAATGACAAGGAGGTGACAACATGGAGGACTATCAAGGGCAGATATCCTTTGCCAAACAGATATATTACAATCAATGTAACAGGGAAGCAGTTACTTACTGTAAAGTGATAAAGTACGTTGCAGTGGGGAGTGACTGAATTGGAAGCACTAAAACTTGCAAGCTGTCTGTAAAAAAGCCATTTGAAATGCCTAAATAAGTAAAATCTAAACAAACTTTAGCAAAAGGGCATATTTTCATCAACCAATAGTACTATTAACAAGGAATATGTCTTTTCTTGTCTAGCTCAAATATTTAAAGAACTCTCCAAAAAGTCAAGCTAAAAATCACAGTTCATAACTGTAGAACATTTACTGTACTTTGCTAGAAATTCACTCACCTGCTCCATTTCTGTAACATACATATGGGAATCGCCACACATTACCCAATCCAACTGCATAGCTAAGACACGACAGAACAAAGTCCATTTTACGGGACCAGTTCCCACGCTCCTGGTTTTCATCATCATTTGAAGATTCTGAGGAAGCATCACTTACACCATTAGCTTTCAAATGATAGTCATACTCTTCACGTTTATCTGGATATGCCGACATTCTGTTGATTTCACTGAAATACAAAGAGCTTTTTCAATGTCAGGAAGAGATGTTACATCATCTTGATCTAGAGAAACAGTTATCTTCTTTTTAGGTCAATGTTTTATTATGATCCATCACAAAGATGTAAAAATGCTTTCCATTGGTCAAAAACAAACAAAATATCAGTCAAACTCTGCACTGGTATTCATAAAAGTGTAAAGCACATTCCTTTTGAACTTAAATATATCATGCCCAGGCATCAAGTTCCCATAAGGAACATATGACTTTGGAGTGATTTATCGTTCAGTGGGCTGGAAGTGAAATGCAATCTCGGTTATTTCAGTCTGCAGAACTTTAATTATCTTTGCAGACTAGAAATGCTGTTTACATGTAACGGTTTCCATAGCAGGATTTCCTTTTTCTACTAAGTGTGTTCTGTCTGTAGAAGCATTTTCTTGTTCATGTTGTTAGTGAACTGCTGTGGGATCTGTGCATAAAATTAAACACTGACAGAAATTTGTGATTGGGAGACTGACTGTTGATTAAGTAACCAAGCCCAAACATTTCTCCCATAATACTGTTTCACATAAATTTTTATGGACTTAAAGGGAGAATTTTTGTAGGAGATGCCACCCTTTTACAAATGTATATGCCAAAGCTGTAACTTTATGTGCCAAATACTGGTGACCCTACCATGATGTACCGTATGTCATGTATGTCATGTTGTATCTGCATAAATTTTGAAAGCCACAAGAGTTTTGTTAGGCATTGCAAATCCCACAGCCAAATGGAAATTGTTAGTGTATTAAAGGCTGGCAAAAGGAATGAATACTAGTTCGAGTTTAATAATTCATTGTGATGCAAGTGTATGACTAAGGATTCATTTTAAATCAAAATGCCCTGATACAATCTTAACTTTCATCAATAAATTTTCCCAGATCAATGTTCAGCTTATCCTCTACACACTAAGGCTGCTGGTCACAACCAGGTTAAGTGTTAATCATTTTAACTGCGCTATGGACAAGTGTTACAGACAGACATTCACAGACACACACAAAAATACTTTAAATAATGCTAAAAGCAAGTGTAAAAGACAGACACACACAAAAATGCTATCAATTACACTGCAGACAAATGTTTCAGACCGACACAAAGACACACAAAAATGCCATCAATTACACTGCAGACAAGTGTTTCAGACAGACACACACAACAAATGCTATCAATTACACTGCAGACAAGTGTTTCAGACAGACACAGAGACACACACTAAATGCTATCAAAAACACTGCAGACAAGTGTTTCACACAGACACACACACAAAAATGCTATCGATTACACTGCAGACAAGTGTTTCAGACAGACACAGACACACACACAAAAATGATATCAATTACACTGCAGACAAGTGTTTCAGACAGACACAAAGACGCATAAAAAGTGCTATCATTTACACTGCAGACAAGTGTTACAGACATAAACAGACACACACAAAATGCTTTCAATTACACTGCAAACAGACACCCACACAATGCCATTAATTACCCTACAGCCAAATTAAACAAACAGCAGACAGACACCTACACACAAAATGCTACCATGACTATTATCATGTTTTGCCTTTGAAAGAAGAACAAAAGAAGGAAAGACAATCCATTTACTAGCCTCTTATTTATGATTTTTTGTAAGTGATATCTGCTAGGTCCAACAGCTGTTAGGATAAGTGCAAATATGTAAAATTACTGAGCACAGAAAATCAGTCATTTAGCATGTAAAAGTTTCAAAATACATCATCTTATCCTGCATAAAACTCAAATAAAAACATCCATGAATGGAAGCACAATTAAATCCAGTTACCGGCAGTTATGGTCCTAACTCTGCTGCAAACACTTCACCATTTATATAATCATGGCCTGTCTATGATTGCATCAGAAAAATAAAATATCCCATCATGAACAAATAGAATGTTCTCTGTCAAACAAGTAATCAATCTCAAAAGTGAAATGTATGTTTCATGATTTATCATATACCATAAAGAACATCAAAAGCTAAAGTAACCAGAGAGTGAATCAATTTTTTAAGTATTCTTCAAAGGGCTAAACCAATGCTATTGTGACTTTATTCACATTATTAAGACATAATAATAATTCATGACTTTACATGTTATGTTATCAAGATATACATGTACAATAATTTACCTCTCTGTTGCTAATTGGACATATCATTGTCATTAACTGAGTGATTTGATATTGTCAGAGCATGTACAAATATAAATAGTAGGGGCAATACAAAATAAATCACTAATGAGAATGTTATGAAAGTGATGTTACCCTTCAAAGTGACCACCATAATTTCAAGAGCACAGACTTCAACTCTATTGAGAACAGGGTGTAACCACAAAGTTTTTAGATAGTGCCGAAGGGACAGAGAAAACACATTTATGGTAAATGTGACTGGATCACATTTGTCTCACTTAGCAACTGGCAGAACAAATTAATGGACTAACAGGTAGAAAAAGTAAACAATGCCAAAACTGTCAACTTTTAACAAATCATATGCTATGATTCTACAATGACCGAGGCAATGTGGGTGTGATTTTCAAAAATAGAATACTGAAAACAAACAATATGACCATGTTTGGAGCAGACTAAAAAGTCAGGAACATTCTGACCAGCTATCAAAACTGGTCACTTTCTGAAGTCCATAAACACTGCTGTGGCAACGTTTGATGGAGAAAGAACCAAACATAGTGGACAGTGTGAATTTGGGGTAATAACTAGAGTGTCTGCAAACTGGCTGCACGGACAATACAATGAGGATCATGTTCGCTGATGACTTTTTAAGAAGTATTCGAGTTTGAAGGCAGACAACTTTGCTTCAGAAGTTCAGACTAAATCTTGACTATTTCACTTGACTATTTCACTCAAGTCAGACAGAAAAACATGTTGACTGCAAATTTGTAAGCAGAAATCATTTACAGAATGCAGCGGCAAGATCAGCTCTTCTTAAAAGGAAATACATGTACGACCTATGTTTTGACTGCACATGCAACTGCACATGTGAAAGCAATAAACTTGCCATTATTCTGTCATTTCACAAAACAATTGTTACATGCTAGACAAGCAATTTTTTCTTTAGATGTATAAATCATCTTTAATATTGTTAACTTTGCTTTGATATGAAGCCATTTTGTTTTATCTTTGGCTTATTTAGTATTCTTTGCAATGACAGAACATCTTTAACTCTTTTAACCTTGGCATGCAGTGTGCCTAACTTTCATTGCTATGATGCCTCAGCAACAGTTGTGTATGCCTTCTTGGCCGAGTGGTTAGAGTCGCTGACTTGAGATAACTGTAACATCTCATAGACTGAGTGTCATGGGTTCAAGCCTTGCTACCGGCCATGTCTCTGTTCAAGAGAAAGTTGACAGTTTCTTACAGAGAAAAGGAGTCTAGGAAGGACGGTTAGGTTTGATGCACCCCTAGCAAGACGAAGGACACAAACATCTCTGGCACTTATTTTTTTTTTAATATTTCAGTTACTAAATGTATCAGTGTACTAATAGCAGCTCAACATCTGAGATTTGCTCTTTTTTAATAGCAGCTCAACATCTGAGATTTGCTCTTTTGCATTTTAAACTCAGTTAATAGATGCATGGCAAATTTGATCCAAATGTATTTTCATTTACTGATAGTGACACTATTTTCGACAAAAATATCTAAAGTATATAAAAAATTTGAGGTATTTCTATATTTTCAAACAAAATGGTGTATGAATGACCTCATAGATACTGCACAGCATTTTCCAAAGTTGCACACTACATACAAAGATTATTATTCAAAATAATCTTCTTCCAAAATGTAGCTGACATCTGGCTGTCACTGATAAGCCTGGGAAATATATCTATATATCTCAGGGAAAATATGAAGCTATCAATGTTTCAACCTATAAATACTTCCTTGAAATCTGTTGAAAAATGTCTGACATACCTTTCAAAGATTGAACAATGTAACAGAGTACTTGTCTGATCTATTCTTAACACTAATATACTTAACAATAGTTTAGTTTATACTAATTTATTTTAGCTCGATTGTGAAGAAAGCTTGTAGCTTATTGAGTCACTCTCGAGTCCGCTTTCTTGCAAAACCAGTACTGGAGTCATGAGGACGTACTGTTGTTACCCAAGTGGGGCTCGAACCTGCAACAGAGTGGCAGTGGCAGACACGTTAACCTCTACACTACCACCCCTTAACACTAAACTGGTCTTACTAAAAGAGACCTTCATGTAATGAAACTGTGGCGCATTGTAAATTTTCATGCACCTTGTTCCTAGAATTCATTTTGTGATATTATAGAACACTCACAAAAAAGATCTTCAGCTAAAAATGTTCAAGAATATCACAACATGAATAGTAGGAACAACATACATTGGGATTATAGCTCAGACAGACTCAGTACTTTGTGAATAAAATTTAGTCATGTACATTGTATGAGATTTAATATTAAGGAAAATATACTGGTTGGGGTTTACATTCAGTTCACCACTCATTACAAGAATTAACTGCCTTGCAAAGAAAGTGCTACACACACTCCACGTCTTCACAATGCTTTACACAGTTTGATAAAAATTACACAGACAGGTTAGCAATATGGTGTTTGACCCAAGCAGCAAACTTTGACCTTCTGTAAGAGACTAGCAAACTGACCTATAATGCCAATTAACTCACCAGGGACTAGTTATGTTAATTTTCACTTCCTGTCTCAGTGCCTCTGTCTTTATTCAAATCTTATACTCTAAATGTACCATATACATGTTCTACCTAATCTGTTAGACAATTAGATTATTTAAATAGTAAAATTTACAAATTTGGTCATTTATACGACCCTTCTCAAAAGTCATCCTTAACATTTTGCTGAAATTCTATTTCATTTATAACAGAATTTCAACAGAAGATAGATCTATAGAACTTCATCTGATGCTCCATACTAAATTAATATGGATGACATTCACTGACAGAGTTGACTATAAAAACTTAAAAAGGCACAAATGTACAAATCTCACCCCCTCTGTATCCAACAGACAAATCTAAAAGAAGTGTTAATACAGTACTAAAGATCATCAACCAATCAACTTTTATTATGTACCAAAGCCCTTACTTGAATTTTTTAGGAAGTCCATCATATTCAGGGCCAAAAATATGAAATAATATTCCAATTCAAGTGCGGACAGCAGTAAATTTAAATTCTAAAATTAAAAAGATGTACTCAGTGATAAACATGAAGTTCTGTGGTGGTAACTAATATTGCTGTAAAAAACATGTGTAATATCACATCTTCAATGCAATATCTTATTTTGTCATCTTAGTTAAATATCTCAATTGTTCATCTGAATTGATAGTGTTGTTTGTTAAATTTTCATTTGTTGAAATGTAGTTTCATGTAATGTATCATGTATCTTTTGAGGCCCACATGGAAGATTGTAGCCTCGTAAAAATAAAGATATAATTATTATTTTTATATAACAAATAAATGAATATTTCACAGAGCCAAACTGTTATATTGAGAAACTAACCTACTTTGTAGCTTGCTTTTACTGGGAACCCTGAAGATTTGCTTTGGAAAAAATACACTCCAAAATATTAATGGTTTCCAAGACAATAATGAAGTTTTTAACACACTTGACTCCTTACTAAAATTATAAGATGAAAATAAAAATAACATAATAAACTCAATAAATACATTTATAAGTACTTACCTGCATAGACCAACCAATCAACAATTATCCCAATGTCATTCAAGAAAGATGAGCTATCCACAGAGGCTGTATTCACACTAACAACCCTACTGTGCTAACATAATGTAGATATTGTAGCTAGTGACATGGTTGTATCCCTGTACAACAGTATGATAGTACTTCTTGTGTGAAGGAATAATTAATTCAGACTCATGGAAATGGGGCCTGTATCTCTTCAACACATATATAATGGTTTGCAAAAATTCCTGTAATCTACAAAAATTTTAATGTTTTGGCAGATTTGACTGTATCCTTTACTTAGTATGTCAACCCAGTTTGAATCAGACAGTTGACATGCTGACAAGTTTTCATGATGACATCACAAAGACTTGGTGCTCCAGATACAAACTCAAGATTATCAACACAAGCATTCTGACTAACTTCTAAGATGATAAGTTACAAGATGTGGCCTAGCTCTTGAGCGATCACTTTCATCATCATGGCATTTTACATAGTTTTTGAAGGTCACATGGCCCAGTGATCATCAAGGCAAACAATGACCCAGTTTTCAGCTTAAAGATCATCAAGACATTACTTAATTCATGATGTTGATCATAAAAATGTGACCTCTAGTGTTCACAAGGTTTTTGTCTGATTTGACTGCGTAACCTAGTTTTTTTACTTCACATACCAAATTCCAAACTTGACCTGCAAACAATATTCATACAGGCCTTTACAGAATGACTATCTGGTGCCCTTGATACATTTCAATGATCACTTTTTCGTGGCATGCTTTTCAGGCATGCTAAAAAAATCATTATCAACATCACAATAATATTTGTTGTAGACTATAGACTGTTACAGACAGGTTGTCATGAAATGAACAGTACCATCTCTGCCTACATTGATTGGGAATTTTCCAAGTAATTTTCCACTCACTCCCTCACAAGCTCAGCTATCCAAAATAACGCATGCTCTGGTCAGGAAAGTCTGCAACACTCTAGAGAACAAATACAATAGTGTTTTATGTTCAGACAATTCTCAGTCAGGGACGGACTGATGCTACCTTAGGATACAGCCCCTCCCTCAGGGATACCTCAGGCAGGTCTTTCAAGACAAGTGACCAGTAAAATAAAATTGAATGCCAAGAACATTTCTCTCCCCAATCATTTTGTGAAGTTTCAACAAATTCCCATATGTTAAAGTTTAGTCCAAATAATTGTAGTCAACAGGTTAATATCGGGTTAATATCGTTATATTTTTTTGATAGGCGCTATCCAGTAAAAGCGCAGATATCTATAAAATGTCGTATGTAAAATGGAACTGCATTTGGAGTCGAATTATTGAGACTAGTTAAAAGTTATGCTCTAGAGTAGTTACATAGAGGCAACAAACCTTATTTCATGGGGGTATAAAAACAGAGATAAACATAAGAGGGCAAAGCTAAAATATTGTATGCAGCACCTTGTACATGAAACATCTTCAACCTACTTTTCATTCTTAATAGCTTCTGTACAATACCGATATCTCAGCTACTAGTATCAATTAACTCCAAGGGTGTGGTAATTACCTCAATGGGGGTAGCCAACAAGCTCAACAAAATGTTCATTCATCAACAATAATCTGCTTATACTTTATGGTCAAAAACCAGGTAAGTAGATCATCGAATTACAACATTTACATTGTATAGATACAAACATTACAAGGGATTTACTAAAGTAAAACCATCTTTCGGACAACATTTTATTCTCTCATTCAGGACAATTAAAATTTTTATCATCACAAAAAGCTAA
>JAUMHA010368223.1:15487-26752 GCA_032359765.1 Saxidomus gigantea | reverse complement strand
AAGGGCAATAACTCTGTAATGAGTCAAGATGGAGTTATGGTTCTTGTGCACTGCACTTCCTCTCAATATGCTTGACCGTTGTATGAAGTTGTATTGAATTCCAACTAGTAGTTTTCAAGTTATGCTCTGGACAAGGAAAATGCAACAGACCACCTGACCGACCGCCCGCCTGACCGACCAACCACCGGGTGACTCCTATATACCCCCCCAAACTTTGTTTCGGGGGTATAATGAGAGACTTTAACATCCTAACTAAGATTCTGAGGTAAATAATGTACCTTGTACAATGGATCAACACCGATGACAAATCCATCTACCCCATTTATTGATAAGAGACTGGAGTACATGGAGTTTTCTGAGACAAACTGGGCATCAAACGGTACACCCTGGAATGCTTTACTGGTCACGTCTGGAGCACCTCGATCCTGGAAATAACAAGCAAATTCAGTGAATTTATATCCCCCGCCAAATTAAGCAAATACCTGAAATAGAACAACTGGAAAGTGTATTGGTCTGTTTGTTTCAGAAAAAAAAACATTTTTAAAATTACACCACCCCACTGGGACCTCATCTTCGAGATGATATATTATTTCTTCAAGTTCCAGTCATAAAGAACTTAATTGTTGTAATTGAATTAAATCAGTATTACTACTTTCAGACAACAACAATTCTTAAGTTTCTAACAAGCCTTTTCAGGAAATAACATTTTTAAAATTTCAACTCATCTCGGAGGGCAAGAGGACAACGCCAAAACAATATCCCTCTGCCGCAACTCTTACATTTGACCAGATCTACTGGATTTCCAAACCAATGTTATACATTGCTTTGGGCTAATTCTCCTGTAAATTGAGCTTAAGTAGAAAAGTAATTCTGTCCTCAAATAAACAGCGTGTCTGTGGCTCAAACCTCAAGCCTCCTCATCAGTGGGAAAGTGTACTACCACTGTGCCATGGAATGTTGGATATTTAGTGGCTAACTTAGAACCTACCATGCTAATACTGGTATTCAAAACACAAAAAAGTCCCTCCCCATATTTCCATTTGAACAATGTTGCTATATACATTGTAGTTCAAAAAGGTGCTAACACAAAATGTTTAAATATAAACGGTGAACAATGAAGTCCATAATCACTATGTGAGAATGTGAAGTTACCATATTAACTTGAAACAGTTAAACGAAAACATCCATGTTCATCACAGGAAAGGCAAAACAGAAAGTTATTGAATGAAATATGTGAAAAAATAGCATGCTTACCAGAATGAGGAACCTGTATTTAAGATCTGGGACAGGTTGTATGCAGCCAAACTGTGGTCCATTGTTATACACAGTACCAGTAGGATCATATGTTGGTATGTGACCATCACGACCTGAATTATTTATTGCATTCAATGAAGAGTTCAAAAGGAAACATATATTATTCTGTTTCCACTGATATGTTTAAATAATAAAACATAAATTCTCTGTTTCTACTGATATGCTGTAAAAATACAACATACATGCTCTGTTTCTACTGATATGCTGTAACAGTACAACATAAATTCTCTGTTTCTACTGATATGCTGTAACAGTACAACATACAGTCTCTGTTTCTACTGATATGCTGTAACATTATAGCATTAATACTCTGTAAATAGTATAACACCGATTCTCAGTTTTATAAAGACATGCTTAAAAACAGTACAAAATAATACCTGCACAAATGAAAACTTTTTCTAGCAACAATGTATAAGCATCTTTGAGATCTTGCTCAGGACTCCACAGCACACGGCCATATATCTTGTCACCTATAAATATTAAATCTAATCTAAACTCGGTGGAAAAGGCAGAAACATGACTTTAAACAACTTGCTAATTCCTGGTAGTTTTTTGTCTTTCTTTATAAGCTAGAACAATTTACTCTATAAACTGATCTGTATCAATTCAGTAGTGACATGTCTCTGTGCAACATAAAAAATTCCATAATGTGAAATCAGAATGAAGCGAGGTGATGTCCAGATTCAAAATCTTTGAGGTACAGTGCAACCTCTCAGAAGCAAGCACCCTTCGGAACACAAAAATGTGTTTGCTGTAGAGGAATTGTTCTGGAGAGGTCTATTCCTTATATAACTGATGTAACGGCAAAAAATGTGTATCTTTTGAGAGAGGTTGTAAATCTAGGGAAGTGTCCCTCAGGAGTCAGGACTGTATGTATTTTAAGACTGCCCTTCACCCAATGTCTGTTTAGGCAGTCTCTATATTGTAAAGAGCTATTTCTTAATACAGCCATCTCAAATACCATACTAGGCAGTAACCTGTTTAAACGGACCAATGTTGAAATTATTCTCAACCGGCTGTCTGGGACAGATTTGACTGATTCATCTTAGTTTCTCAGCCTGATATTCAAATGTACTAAATTTTATAGTCACGTCTAAATCACCTAGACTTCAAACACTGTATAATATGGTAGATAGCGTACCTTTAGAGAAAGCCACATGGGTATCTGAGTCCATGTCTTCCATATCAAAACCCTCAGTGAATGGATTCATCAAGAACATCTGCTCATTATTAGTGATCTGGAAATGTGTGTTTAACGTGTACTCAAGGGGTACTGGTCTATTTGTCTGCTGGAATGCTATTGGTACATCAAACCTGAAAATTAATGCACATAGAACGATTAGAAAAAAATTGGCCGTGCAGAAAATGTTGGTACATCACAGTATCATTCAACTGAATTTTCAATTTCTAAGACAGTCGTCATAAAGCAGCTTTGAAAGCCAGAAACCGGCTGTTAAATTAACCATCAGTAAGATAATACTTTTGTGTGAAAAACTGGTGCCAGTTTACTTAAAAAGTGATTTCAGTTTTTTAGTAACCTTAATAAATGAATGTTTTACAGTCTTTCAAAATGTACACATACAACATCAAATTTTAGTTGACTGTTAGCTGAACGGAACTTGACAGACAACCTATTTGGCTAATATAACTTTTTAAAAGGCAGCTATTAATAGACTGTTTATTTGTATTCACTTATTTTAGCCTACTTAATTTACCCATGTGTGTACAGAGATGATTTAAAGCTCTCATGGTAATTTGCTATTCCAGTTTGTTGCTACAAGGCATATCAGGAAAGGTCTGTGGACAGTATAGTCTTGTGCAGACTAATTTAGTCTATTTGAGCATTTTATGGGCTTAATTTATAAGGTGGAATGGTGTGATATAAAGTGGACATTTGTTGACAAAGTTAGCTGCGCATATACGTATAGTTCAACCTTGTGTTGAATAAGCATACCAGAGTAGTTAACTTCCCTGAGAAATGAGCTTACCTAAGTGGTTGATGGGCTGTACAGGGTAGAGGGGTGTGTATAGTGTAGCCCTGTGTTGACTGTACAGTACAAGGTATAAGCTCTACCATATACTCTCCAGTGTAGTCCTGTAAACATAAACACCAAAACTTGATGATACATGTAAAAATGTAATGTTGTTTCTTGGATATACATTTGTAGTTCTGCTTATTTTAACAACAAATTACTACTATGAACATTTCCATAAACTGATGTAGGAGTAATGGTACAGAGCAACAGTATTTTATCAAAATATTTTGCCTTGTTCAACATGTTGTGAAAAAAATTGCTGGGTTTCCGACATGTTTTGAACTGTGTGCTTTGCATTTCTAAAGCATCTAGCTTCACATCCATTCTAAACGTTGTCAATATATCCAAATAAGCCTGCAAAGAACTCTATATTTAATTAAGTGACACAATTTTCATGCATAATTTTTAAGTCATCAATTTATGAAAAGGCAAGCAAGCCAATACACAAGCAACAAAACTATTTCTTTGCCTCATTACCACATCAAGTAGGCACTTTGTTCTTACATGGTACTTTCACACAGACTTAATTCATGGCAGTAATTTTTAAGGGCATCTACAAGGAAACATGTACAAAGCTCTAAATATAGCAACATAAAAAAGTGTGCTGTCAGTACTTGTAGTTAGTTCCTATAGTTTGGTCAGCATTATTTTGGACAAATTAAGGTCTTGTACTTTTTACTTTATGCTAGCCTTGTTAAAAACACCGAGTTTTGATATTTTTCCATTGATGCCAAAATGAAAATCAAGGTTCTAAATTCAGTTAAAGGCCTTTTCCATTTTACCCTCATCTTACGTATGCTAAGATGCAATAAAAGGTAGGTAGCGTTAATGACAAATGCAATATTTCTTAAGTTATAGTGTCCGTGGGACCAGGAGGAAAAAACATTCTACATTAAAGGGATTTAACTTAAAACAGCCTAGAGTCAGTTGAGGAACTAAATTTGGGTGACCAGAAAATGACATAGCGGTCGGCACGAATTTGACTTTACAGAATCATGATAACACAACTTCAATGTACTTTCACTTTCATTCTTATTCATAAAAAAAAGTTTCTTTACAAAATAAATCACAGGCTGGTTTTAATGAAACGAGTTAGAATCAGATGACATTCAGATGACATTGGTCAGTCTAATAAATAGAGTTTCACCAAAAGATCATAGACCAACATATTTAAAAGACAATCAAACTGTGTACTTTGCACATTTGTCCCCTGAAAGCGAGCCAGTCCAAAATAATACTTAGCAAACCTATAACAGTTGGCTTACATATATCTTAGTAGAGGTACAAGAAGAGCTTAATCATATACATGTACTCAGGTGGTACAAAGGTTTGTACAACATGGTTAAGCAATTACATGTATCTAAATGCACTCACTTGCTTACACATTTTTGGGGCTTAAATTCATGCACTTAGACAACATTATGACGTTGTTGAAAAACTAATTTGACAAAGCATACATGTAATAACCATACCAGTGTAAATGTAACAAACTGGCAAATGACATCAGAAAGGACTCATTTCCTACTAAAAATGAACATTTTGTTTTTAAGGGCAGAAAGGGATTCAAAATAATACATTCACATATTAACTTGAACTAAGTGCAAGCTGTAGCATTGTGGTGTCTAAAACAGGTAAGTAAAGGTACGGTAATGCAAGCAATGTATTGTCTAACAAAAACATAAAGGTAACATAAGCAATTACTAATTTAGAAGTATTTAGGCAAAACATTAACCTTAGGGTAAGTGCAGGGGCTTTAACCTGTGCAATAGGCACCGTAAGGTCTACAGTTAGTCATTAAGGCTATAATAGCAAGGGCTACAACTCTGTCTTTATGCAGCTGGCAATAACAGAATATACATGTATTTGTATTAGTACCTCCAGGGTTGTCTACCCTGCAAGGAATGCACATGCATTTTGTGAGGCTGCTCTTTGGCTCAAATACATGTGCATGGTATGAAATATAAAACATTATAAATGTAATATTTGCAGGTAATTTTCAGACTAATCCCTATTGAAAAGTTATAATTTTCATGATTAAATACAATTTCATAACATAAAATTACACTTTTTATTAGGTTCTGTGTATGGAGGTTAAGCTTAGAATTTATGCTTACTTTCGAATAATTCTGCAACAAAAATTAAGAAGCATTGTGTCACGGATGATTACATTTTATGAAATACATTTTATGATCTTTATTTTAGTGGTTAATACAGTTAGTTTAGATATAATATCCATCTAAGCATTGTTTATCAGCTAATAAACAACTCTTTGATGTTCTGATGTGCAGTAAATAATCCCAAAAGGCCTTTGTGATTATTAATTGTGTATAAGAACAACAACTTATTCTTTAACAATTGATAAACAATGCTTACAAGGGTATTATTTCAATTCTTACATGACCAATAATCACAAAAGAGAACGAAATATAATGTTTTATGTTTTATGCAGACATTTCTAACTAAGTCATGCAATTTTTTTACGTCATAGAGCTCTATCTAAACTACAGGTTCGTACATCTAAAATTTCTTTCTTTACAAAGTTAATTTCTTTCTCTGTTTAAGTGACAAGCAAGTAGAGCCATGTTAGAATATAAGTTACTTATAATTACAGTTGAACTAGTATAAGTGGTTACCTGGTTTAATCAACCACTTGCATTGTGCAGTCAGCACCTTCGATTTTCAAACAAGTTTTGCAACTGCCTCCCGTTAGTGGTCAAATAAAACATGTCCTTTATACGGCCACTTAATACATGTTCAACTGTACATTGACATTACATTCAGATAATTTATCTAAAACTTTAGTAGCAAGTTTATAATTTAATTTTAGTGCTAACTCTCTCTCTAAACATCAAAATGTAAGTTCCAATTACCGGTAGCTATATTTACTTTGCTTTATAATTAACACCCTGTTTAGTACAATCTACAAATATCCCTATGTGATACCATGATAATTCTATTTTACATATACCCCATCAGCAGTAACCGATTCTGTCTTGTAGATGGAGATATGGTATTAAGTATTTTGAGGGTTCAACCTAAGTCGTAAGTTATATGACATAAAGAATGACTTACGACTATTTTGCCTTGAACCTTCGATTACTGTTTGCAGCAAAATTGGGCGTAATAAAAAAAGTCTTTAGCAAATACCATCAGCTTAACTACTGTAATAAAAAATATTATCAAGCAACTGGTTTTTTCAATTCCCTTTTATTCCTACTCACCTTGAGACTGTAGTCACTGGTTGCCCTCCAAAGCTGATGAGGTCCATCAAATGTGTTCTGGCCCCATAAAAGGTCAAGGTCAAATGAAATGCCTTTATCGACTGACACAAAACGACTTGTGTAGCCAGGTAATGTGTGGTGATCTAACACGTACATGCCTGAAAATCAGTAATATATATAATAACAGATCTAACTATCACAACTGAAAATCCGTAACAGCTTTTAAAAAAAAACTTTTTCTATCATTTTTTTCACACTCTCAGGTTTTCGTAGCTTGACTGAATAGCTTAAAAGTAATCTGGCTGTCCCAACTTTTAAACCCCTTCTCTCAACCACACTGACTGCTGAAATTCAATTTTTGCCCTTGATATTCTAAATACATATACTTCATACAAGTTGAAAAAAACCATGATCTTGGAAAGACCCTAGCAAATCCATTTCAATTGGTATATTCAAGTTAAAAGTATCAAAATTGCTAGCCATTACCTCTGAATTTAGCCTGCGTTTTGAAGTCCACAACCAGTCTACCATTGTCATCGATTAATATCCGCATGACCTGTAACCTTCCGCCAAGGTCACCCTCGGTCTCCAAGCCGGAACGCCACAAGACAGTGTCATAGTAGAATGAAAACTCCAACTCTGTCCTGTGCTCTAATGAGCCCCAACCTAGTGTTCAAAATTAACAAGAGTTAAAAATATATAACTAACAATTCATATGTAATCAGTCACAAATTAATCATAATACTTGAAATACTACAAATTTGAGATAATCTGATCTTGCTATATGCTGATTACTGAAACTTTTCAGTCATAATTATTACTGTAAATTTCGGAATAATCGCGATGATTACATTTTTGCTATTTTGCAATTTCCCACTTCACTAATTAAAAAGTCTTGCCAAATTAATTGCACATAGACTTACTATCAGAGAATTCGCGAATCAGTCTGCCTGCTCACAAATCGGGAAATTTTCGTCATGTGAAGATTTCTCCATTTACAGTATGCTCTTTAAGAATTATAGCTTGTATGAAAACTGATTAAATTGATTTTAAAAGATCTGTCATTTTACCTATAGGGGCAACAGCATACAGGTACGACACATACAGTGGTACTCGAACAGTCAAGTACGTCTGCCCAATGTCCTTCACCTGGAAGTCTGACACAGCCCGACCTCCACAGAGGTCAACAAGGTCAGTCATGTGATACCAAGCTTCAAATGTCCAAATGCATTTTTTCAGATCCAAATACTTGTATAACATTAATGTCTTATTTTCTCTCAAAATGTCGTCAAACTGGTAAGGAAAATCAAATCCCGATGTGAAATATTTTGGCGTGTTTTCTGCTCCATTCAAGAATCCTGCCTTCAACAACGGGGCTCGTTCTTTTGGTGTGATCATATTAGAACAGATGTGCTGCTGCCTGTACACCGGCTCTGACAGTACATATTTAAGATTGCTAATCGGGGACGTTGAAATCAGCGGAAGCATGCCATCTTGATGAGGGACTTTCACGGTGATGTGTATTGTGTTCGGATGCTTGGGATCTTCGGTACCGACGTATTCAAGTTTTGTATGGAATGACTGAGCTTGGTAACTATATGGCAATGATGCAAATACTGGCGCTTTGCAGATGCCATTGTCTCTACCAATAGTTACTGGATTACTCTTTAACGGTATCCCAGGATTCCCTCTGTCGTCGAGAGGCTGAGCTATACAGCGTACCCGAAAACTTGGTCGAAAATATATCGCATCAAGGACAACGTGATTAACACTGGTAAAAAGTGTATTGTAAGAAACTTCAATGAACGGCGGCCTAGATCCTGTCATGTCTGGAATAGCTATTTCCCATCTGTAATACATGGCAGACTGGTTGATCTTTGCCTCCTCACATAGACTGTGTGTCACTTTGTATGTCGGATGGTGTACATCACAAGGCTGTACAAATAAGCAAGTAACAGTAATTCAGTGTCTAAAACGATTTTGTACAAACTACAACTTTTAAAGAGTATTGTTGGAACAAAATTACAATCTTAATTTGAGCTGCAAGCCAGAGTTGTACTTTTTACTTAAAAGAATGTAACTGCCGGCAGTTCTTTGTTCAACATCATAGATTTAGAACCACAGGGAACCATGTATACATGTACCTGTTATGGTGTATTATTTTTAAGTTATTCAATACCTGCTTGGCAGTCTTTTAACAGTTTGTTTCTGATTTTTAAACAAAACGAACAAAAAATAGCAAAAAAGAGTGACACAAATAAATGGTAAATTTGCTTGACTTTGAAACTTTTGATACAAAATGTTTCTGTACTTACTGTGATACAGATAAGAGGATATCCTGGCGAAGGGTCGACTTTCATCCCAGCTTCTGCATCATCATACTTTAGTAATGAGACAACCTGAAAAATGTTTATTAGTGATGTTAGCCCTTGATTACCTTCACTTCATACTCAATTTGTATTTTTCTACAATGAAGATATCTGCTGCTAAAAACAAAATTACCCCTTTCTGAGGTTGCTGACTTCCTGTTTATACCATCAGAGAAGAAAATATCTTACCACAGGTGGTGATGGTAATACCAAACTCCCAGATACATCATTATCAAGAATTGTGATGGTTGCCACGGAAACAGTTCCAAGATCTGCCCCCACTGGATCCCCTGGTCCAAGGACAATACTAAATGTCTCATGCCATTCTATGTCACTGTTGTAGAGGATATCAATGGTGAAGTCCACACTTTTCACACCTGTTCGTAATATTAGATTGTTATTTCTGTATATGCATGTATGCATATGTTCACTAAGCAAAATTGTTGCCAAATCAGTTTAGAAAATGTAAAATCCTGCTGTCTAAAGTCTAAACAGTTTATACTAGGGAAGCACCGTGGAGAGGTAGAAAACCAATCTCCTACCGGTAACCACGTGATTGCAGGTTAACATCCTGTTTGCTGAATTTTACCCAAACTTTAATTACTATTTATTTTGGCATTAAAGGCAGAATTCCAGGGAGCAATCATTGAGTGTAGTTATTTTAAGTTGGAAGAACTTAAATGTTCAATCAGTGTAATTAAGTTTTAATTAAATTACATCATACACGTGTGTTACATAATACAACCATAAGAAGTAAAAGAGCTGCTTTATGTATTTGTAACACTGGACGTCAGTCTAATTTTATGGAGTGACAAAAGTGTACTATATATATGTTGTTTCACTGAAAGGATAAACAGAATGTTGAAATTGCATGTCTCATGGCTTGCAAATATAAAATTTCCTTGCCTTCCACAAACTGTAAGATCTGGCTTTTAGGGTTATAGTCTGTTCCAGAAGAGGCTGACCCATCTCTAGTACTACATCTTACATTGGCTACCTTGGAAACATCACCAAGTCTCATGACCTTCACCTTTACCATGGCAATCTGGTCTTTTGCACTAGGTTCTGGTATACTGTATGCAGATTTCTCAAACTGGATTCTCGGTACTGAAAGATTTAGATTTTCAAACAATCACAGGAAGTTACACGGTGTAAAACTATGAAGATTTATTTGATTGGTTGTTGGCATATGCCTGAAAGATGCAAGTGTTTACCAGCAACATTCTGCATACACATTGAAACATCAAGCAGTCATTTTATGAGACTTTTGCCTGTGCAAGTGGTCTATGACAATAAAGACTTGTTAAAGTAAGCTGAAGATTTCATACATCTATAGTTGTAGGTATCTACTGTAATTCGCGAAAATTTCGCAATTTGTGTGCAGACAGACTTATTTGTGAATTTTACATTCAAGAAAGGAGATTTGTCTTACAGTAAAACTATGTAAACTGAATGTTTCGTAAGATTTCTAAATTAGTGAAGTAGATAATGCGCGAAAATACCAAAAATTAAATCATAGCAATTATAACCTAATTTACAGTATATAATATACTATCTTCATATATATCACTTACCATCATCCATATTTGTAACTGTTATTTCTGTAGAATTGACATCTCCTATTTGTGCCCCTACTGTTTCTGTTCCAAGCGGTCTTGTTAGTTTCAGATAAACAATTTCATCATCTTCGAAGACATCATCATCCACTATACCTACTGTGCAGTTCTTCACCTATGAAAAAAGCAAGAATAGGTCTCCATCATTTTAATTGCAACAATTTTAACTGTAAAATAGCATTTCATTTCAGCGTTCCAGTGGATGACTATAATATAACAGTTGACTTTATTCAGTTTGACATATTCTTCAACAAACTTGTAGTTATTTAAAACCAAGCATAGTTTAATGCTACTATATCTGAAAACTAAAGTTTGGTAAAAAGGAAAATTGTACTACACAAAAATAAAAAAAATATAACAGTCTAGGTACCTTCTCTCCAGCCTTGAAAACAATCCTTGACTCTTCAGAAAGTATCCGTTCAATATAATCCACCATGACTAGTGCCGTGTTTTGCCTCGTGTAACAGATTACTGACGACTCGAAACTAGTGTCACCAGTCCGGTATATTGGTACATCAAAGATATGTTTACTTTCATCAACTTTGTACGCATCCTCTCGAAAACTCATTGTCGGTTCTGAAAATAAAATTGTGCTTCATTCATTTTTTATTACTGTAAATTGGGTAATATCTCTATGATTAAATTTTCGCTACTTTTGCAAATTTCCCACTTCGCTAATTTAAAGATCTGGCAATAGATACATTCTATT
>JAUMHA010368223.1:0-15387 GCA_032359765.1 Saxidomus gigantea | reverse complement strand
CTATGATTAAATTTTCGCTACTTTTGCAAATTTCCCACTTCGCTAATTTAAAGATCTGGCAATAGATACATTCTATTCATTCATGTAACATCGATGTTATCTGACCTAAAATGAATATATTTCAAAATACATTCACTGAAAGAGATGGATTAGGGTGGAGTCTTGAAATCTATTATACAATTATAATCTATAAATATTTATACATATAATTCATTTTAACTAAAAAGCTTGCAATACATTTAATTTCTGATAACAAATCATTTTCTGGTCATTATGTTGTGGGACTAAAGTAAAGGAAAATGGCTTTTAGATTTAGAAATTTGGACCTATACAGAGTGTTGGTAGTCTGACTGGTGGCTTCTGTGGTTTGGCTGGAACTTGACTGATTCAGAATTTAATTCAACTGGAAGAATGTTTTTTTTTCCAAAGTGGGGCTGAAATGTACTACAATGGTGTAAAACATTACCATCTAATTCAGTATCAAGTATATGAACAACGGCTGTGTACGGTTTGACAAGACTGCTGCTAACAGCTGAACTCAGAAATATGCTGAACGTTTCATCTCCTTCCACTCGAGGGTCAAGATCATCATCCAGAATTGTCAAGTGGCATTTCTGCAATTTCAGTAAATGTCAATCATAAAGCTTTCTCTGTTGTTCTAGAACTATGAAGTCAAAAGTAAAAATTTTACAATGAGGCTAAAATATATCAGTAAATGAAATATTTACTGTTATAATGATCAACACTCTAACATTTTCCCTAAGGAATTGTCCATCTTTAAATTTCAAGAGTGCCATTCATTTATTCAAAGGGATGCTCATTGATAAATTTACTGACTGAAAAGATCTTTGCAAACTTGACAATAATTCCTTCCATTTATACAATACTGTAAATTGGGTAATACTCACAATGACTTAAACAATGATTTTTGCTCTTTCGCAAATTTCCAATTTAGCCGGTTTAAAAACGTGTATTAGAAAATTCGAAAATAAGTCTTTCTGCTCACAAATCTTGAAATTTTCATCACACAATATTACCCAATTTACAGTACCAAGATATTGTTCATAGAAGTCATACTTAGCACACAATAAATGTTGTTTATGAAATATTGTGAAATCTTGAAATGCTGTGTTAGATTATACCTGTACAGTCTGTCCTGGTCCAAAAGTGATCTGGCTTGAACTTGGTACATAGTCCTGACCTGACTCTGCTGAAGGTGGGCTGCTCAGCCTGGTTGCACACCACACAGTGGAAGTATGGGACAGGTCCGAGCCTTCCCGTACAATATCTACAGCAACTGTCCCTGAATTCTCGTCAAACTTGTAAGACGTTTGAGAAAAATGTATCACAGACTCTGAAAAACAAAACATAAAGACAAATATGAAGTGCTTTTATCTGTAACACCAAACTGAGTGAGCAAGTAAATGGCTTCCTGTGTACATTTTACAATTCTTGCAACAACTTTAAAGGTACTGATTTACAAAAGAATTTAAAAAGAGATTAAAGTTTGTTCCAAATGTTCTTATAAATTCATCAAACAAAGTCAATAAAACTGCATCTGATAACAAAAATGCAGTCACAAACAGCAAGTAATATTTTACCATCGTTTGGTCCATCAATAATAACCGTTGCCTGAGATACTGGTCCTAGTTTGGCACCGTACGATGGCAGAGCTAGTTCCAGTCCAAACTGTTCTGAGGCTTCGTTGATGCTGTCATCTATCATCTACAAAACATAATTCATCAATGAGACATGCAGTATGTACTATATGTACTGCCCTTTCTCTTAGTAAGAAGGTATGGTGCCTGATTGATGGTGTCTCCAGATCATTTTTCATATTTTACATGGACCTGAAGTTCTAGTTTTTCTTTAAGCATCAAGAGAGCAATAGCATAGTTTATATTTGATTGAATGGATTTCTTGTGTGTACAGGCTTACTACAGTGTACTACTCTCAGTATTTTGAACTCTTTCAAGTCAAATTCCTGCTTCTCTAAAAGTCTTTCCTGGTGCAGCCAATGTACTCAACACTATTTAAGTTGATGAGAAAAGATGGCTTACCTTAACATCACATGTTGCTTTTGTAACTCCAGAAGGAAAGATAACTCTGTAGGAATTGGAGTTTCCCCTTGAAATATAATCTGATCCGGAATCCAACCTGTCAAGTGGACTGCCACGTGCAGTCAGTGAGCTGGTATAACAGATAGTGGATACTGTACTACTCATATCTCCTGTAATACAACAATCAGACAAATTACAGTACAATTTTTCATATCAAATACTAGTTTAATACTATAAAATGGTTAATATTCGCGATGATTTAATTTTTGATATTTTCGCAAATTCCCCACTTAGCTAATTTAAGAATTTTGCAAAAGATTCATTTCACATAGATCTGCTTCTTCTACTAGAGAGTTGTCCGTTTGCAAATATAAAGTTCCCGAACAAGTCTGTTTGTCAAAGAGAGAACACTTTGAACTGAAATGAGCAGAATATAATACAAAGAAAGTAAAACATGTTACCAAATAAAGTAATGGAAAGATTGCAATGTTAACAAGTTGTAATACATAGTATACCTTTTCTAATAATTGCAGCTGAAAGGTAACTCTCACTCTCATTTACATGGTATTCTAGGTACTGGAACTGGAGAACTGGTTCTGAAAGTATATAGGACTCATATACATGTAATCTTTTGCTCAAATCTATCTCAAGTCTAAATCAAGGCTCCTATATTAGTGTACTATACCAGAATATTCCAAGAATAGTTCTGAATTTTTTATTTGTAATGGTACAGTTAAACACTTATTTCTAACCCTGGTTTAGTCACACTTATTAATGAGCAGAACTGTCAGAGGAAATGCACTTACAATATTTTGATGGCCTTATTGAAAGAGAAAGTACAGAATCTCACCATCTTCCATATCAACAATGGTAACACTAGTTTTCTGTCTGGTTCCAAGTAAAGTGAATGTAGGCTGGATGAGATCTACGTAGAATGTTTCCCGGCCTTCGAATATGGAATCGTCATTTATGATTATTGTACACATTTTTGTATCTTGCCACTCATCAAACTGCACCTGTTTAACAATTGTAAGAACAAGGTTGATAATTTTTACATATGATATTAATACATGTATCATCATCAAACTGGTCAAGACTATTGACCTGCAACAAGGTCTACATAGAGGTCTTTATTATTAGAAGTAGAAAAAAACTTTGTTGCACTTTGCTGAGTAGAAACGGTCCACATATACAAATAAATTAAAAAGAAATACTTATAGCATGGTAACAGGTGAAACAGAGCAAAAGTGTGTCCATTGATAACAGCGTATAATGAAAGGGAGTCTGTAAGGTTTACACATTGCAATTACCATTTTGAACAGGGTCAGAACATATTCCATATGAAGACATGTACTTTGCCAGCACTCTTGTCAGTACATGCCCACAAAATGAAGATGTCAATCAATAATTTTTTCAATTACAATACAATAATGACTGTGACACAACCTGCAGAAGATAGCATTACCTGTCCTAGATGCTGGACAAAATCTTGCTGTCCTGGTCTGGTTCCCTGCTGACTGGTGGTAGCGGTACCAGAAATACTGCGACAAGTCACAATGGAGTACTGAAAATATTTTATACAAAATTTGTGGTACTATTACTTGCAAAACAAAATCTACACTTACTGTGAAAACCAAGCTATAAAGATTTTTTAAATTGTCATCCAAATTTTCAATTTAAAATAAATCTGTCAAACTGGCAAAGGAATAAAAAAAAAACAATTGGTTTACAGTGGCCTACTTATTGTAGGTATGGTCCACATATAAAAATTATTATTCAGCAAAATTACCTCATTCAAAACAAAGTGAATCTGCAACTGTATATTACAAAGAAAACTTACATGCTTCAAGTTTCCCCTTCTTTTGATAGGTATATGTACAATGCCTGAGGTTTCTGTGACATTAACAAGTGCGTGTTCAAACTCTACAGTCGACCACGTCATGTGGAATGTGTTGCCAGGGATACGGTTAGGTCGGCTGTCGTATATGTCAAAGGTAAAACTGTCCTCATAGAATGCTCCGTGGGCAGTGAGGATATATCGCACGACTGAATTGTCTATGTCCTCTGCAAAACAAGAAGAATATGATGGCAAATGAACCATATTTTACTGAATTCAGTGTTCTGCATTAGGCCTTTCTTGTGTATAAAAATGACAGACTATTTGTTGAAATATTATAGATCATGATCATGATAGATCAAGAGGTGTGTTTCTCTATAAAACAATACAATAGGGTAACATATCAAAACATTCTTTTCACCAAACACACTATCCTCTCTTTAAATCTGCAATTACCTTGAGAAAAGGTCAGTATATCCACTCCTGGGTTTGTAGTTTTTTCCAGTCTTCCAAACTGTGGTGCTGTCCTTACAACAAACTTGAGTTTGTCTGGAGAAGTGTCTTGGTCTATGACCTTCAGGTCATTGGCTGTAATGATATTCCCGGCACTCGAACCCAGCACCTCCAGGAACTGAAGTCCTGTGTTTACCTTTATGACTGGGCTATCATCATCCATTGGAATAATCTCAATTGAAAATACCTACAAAACAAAAATCGGCTATACTGAACAAATGCCAACAGCTGAACCATTACAGGCATTATTATACAGTAAAAATCCTGTATTGAGACGATTCTTCCGACTTGCAAAATGTGTTCTTATTACTGTATCGGTCTTACTAGCAAGACAGTTCTAAATCAGATCTAACTTGTATGTGAAGTATATATTTTTTTAATTAATTGAAACAGTGCAAACTTAAGTAGTACCTACCTGAGGTTGTGACTGGGGCACTGTATATTGGCCACGCCCATCCCCGGGTATCATAGTGAACCTGTCATTGCTTCCATCTGATAAAGTAAACTTGAATCTATCAGCAGTTGTCTCCCTTCCGTCATGCAAGTAGCAGACATGATTTTCATAAATCTCTGTCATGGTGAAGACTGAGGTAGTTTTCCATTCTGTGTCACTCAGATGCTGTATGGACCCATGGAGAGGAGGTTTGGTGATAGTAAAGACAAGAGAGTCTTCCTGTAAGATACAATAGAGTCACAATAACTGCATGGTTCATTAAAATGTTTGTATCTCTAAAAGGTCTTAGTAAAATATTAATGTACCAGTTTTAAACACGGAATAGCTTGAAAACTGCATAAAAATCGTATATTTAAAAATTAGTGCCAGAAAAAAAAATTCTACTACTGAATCTTGTTTTGAGTACAAATGTATCAAAAAGCGATATCACAAAAATTAAGATAAAAAAATATGAACCTTTGTATCCTCATCAATGGCTTTCAGATCAAATTCAGTTATCAGCTTTCTGACCCCTTCTTGGACCCTTAACACACTGCGTGTTACAACAGGAATTGAATCATCAACAGGACTTATCTGTATGGTGAATTTACGCAGTACCTCATTGGTCCCATCTGAGACTGAGAACGTGAATGAATCAAGATGATCCTCAGATTCACTGGTATGTACGTACTGTACATGACTCCCGGCAATATCTGACTGCGTAAACTCCAAGACTGGTACACCTGAAAGTAAAAGGGCGTTATAATAACGTATCACAACACAAAAAATGAGACTCCTCATATAACTATGTTTGAACCTTACATTTTTATTAAACAATACCTTCTTTTATTTCCATCACATACGAATGCTGTGATATTAAACTGAAAGTGTGCACTTTCTACTTTGCTTTTTTTCTAACTTTGTAAATTTAGTTGTATGTAATATTTACAATACAAATAGGCAACTCTATCTTTTATAAAGTTACCTCCAAAACCATTCAACTTTTTCCTACTTTTTTAAGCTACAAACTTGAAGGTACTGACCTGGATTTTTGGTTAGTTCAATGTGACCCAGCTTTGGTTGATCAATCAGTATGTACAATAAGGTAGCAGGCTCCGAGTCATCATCCGTGAACGACAGGTATTCTGTTGTAATCACCATTCTTCCTCCTTCTTCCACAATCAGCTCTTTATTAGACAACTCTCGTGGTGGGGAACGATCATCTACAGGTTATAAAATGTTTTAGTTACCAAAAAGGAGAAAAAATAAGACTAAACTTTTAGAAACATACTTGGCACACAGTCATCAATTATTTAGGCAAAACGGTTGGGGATCGAACCAGGACCCTACGATCTTGAGGTGAACAGGCTACCACTGCGCTACTGTGGCTTCATAACAGTTATAGGTTCAAGCTGTCAAATAGTTTTTCACATCAGTTCATATCAGCCATTTGAGACAAAATAACGATTGGTTTTTTTCTGCGAACTTCAAATTCTGCAGTTTTAACAAAAATTTGTGTTTTTATTCCTGCATACTTTATTTCTGTGGCTTGTAATTTAAAATATTGGGTTTCTTTAAAGGCCATACTGTCTAACAAAAGATTCATAGATGGAAGTAAATAACTGGTAGGCCGTAGTTAGGGTGGAGATTTGAATTTCTGCAATATTTACCTAATATGGTAATGTAGAAATCTTGGTCAATGAGATCATTTCCTTCCAGGTCAGATACTGTGAACTTAAACAAAATGTTACCAGTGGTCTCCCCTCTTACATGGCGATACTCAACATTACCTGGTAAAGTACAATAAACAACAATCATCAGTATCATAAATGCCTATAAACACCGTAACTCTTTCAACACGTTTCTGACATTCACTGTACTGGTACTGAGTGAGGGAAACCCTACAAGACTAATATATCTGCATGAATCAAACTTATACATTTACTCCTTTAACAGGTTAACTATATTTGCATCTTCACTGCAGTGAAGGATTAACAGGAATAATGGATAACTATTTAAAATATGGTTGCGCTGTATAATGCATTTTCTAACTATTACAGACATATCATGTTGTTTCAAGAGTGCTGCCACTGTGAGAATTTGCTATTCTTACAGAAAACCAATCAAAAGAAAGTAACCATTATCAATATTAGCCTGGGTGAAGGTTTTGACAGGCCCTCTACTGGTCACTGGAAGTTGTCTGCCCTTGGCTGTAAGATAGATGGCACCAATCCTGGGATCTCTGGTTATAGTGTATATCAGATAAGAGTCATCGGAGTCCACATCTGTTGACCTCAAATCTTTGGGTCGGATAGTTGTTGTTGTTCCTAGAGATACAAGATTTATACATAAAAATTATATTCTAAGGTCTTCTGCATCCAATGTGGAACAATATCATGACAAAGATTCATGCTTGGATAAACATCAACATTAAAATCAAACCAAAATGTCTTGAAATTGCCACTTTCATGCCTGTTTATGTTTCATTTGAAGATGAAGCATGACAGATGAATAATTAGGATGTCCAAAAAGTGACAGCAAGTACAAGTATAAGAGATTTAAGGTTTAAACTACAAACAGTTATATGGAACATATCATTCAGACCCAAAACTAAGGTCACTTATAGTAAAGTCTTATCATCAAAAAACTTAATAGATCTTTGCTCTGAAAAGCACAAGCATCAATGCCTATATCACAATATATTCCAAACATTTCTGTAAACTACAGTTAAAAAGATTTTACGCAAAAACATGGCCATAATGAAAATACTCTTACCTGCATGAACTCGGAGACCCCTGTTAACTGTCACTCTAGGTGTTTCATCATTGATCAGTCCTATTATAACAGGTACTCTGTGCGTATCTGTGAAGTTGCCATCGGTTACAGTGAGGGAGAATGAGTCCACTGTAACCTCTCCGCCATCATGTACGTACAAGATTAGTTCATCCAGTATGTCCTAAAATGTTGAAGAAAATGTGTACCGGCAAAAAAAATATAAGACTTAGGAATTTTGAACCACTTGAGTACTGATATATTATGTACATGCAAATGCAAATCAAGAAGCTAAATTAACAATGTAAAAACATGTAAAGTATAAGATATTACTACACTAACCTGGTATGTAAATGTGGAATTCTTCTTCAGAACAATTGCATTTATTACTGGCTGTGACCTTGAACGCTTTCTTTTCAGTTTTCCTACAAAAACAAATACAATTTATACAATATTTAAAATGCTGGGCCTTAACATTTCATGAAATTTGGCCAACATGTTGCGTTACTTTTATGCCACTTTGATGTTGGATACCAGCTGGTCATTCATTTCATTTCTGGATTTGCCTTAGGACGAGGACCATTTGAGAATATTAAACAGCCTAACCCTTGGTTTGTTTGGTAGAAAGGATCAAAGGGTCCCTCGGTGGATCACCATAAGTGCCATGGAGGTAATGTCCTTAGGCCAGACACAGATAATTCCAAATTGCCTCTCTTTGAGGTTGATTCCATCTCAAATGGCTCTTGAGAGTTATAAATTAAGTCAAAGCAAGCTAAAATTTAACTGTTGTAATTCTCAAAGCATAAATGATTTTTATTCAAGCACATTAATCTAATTTCCTTGCATGAAAACATACAGTCAGACAAACATGTTTACCATGTTCAGAAGGCATCTGTAAGTTGATGATGATTTGATCATTTGGTGTGTCCAGGTCTGTGATATATACCGAAGCATTGGTCACCAGGATCTGCTGACCCTCCTGTACAAACACCTGCTCTGTCACAACCTTTGGTGGTTCATCATTCACAAGCTGCAAAACAAAATCGAAATTTCAAGACAAATTGCATAAATAATTCTGCAAAAACTCAATGCTGGCATTAAAATGCAGATCCTTTACTATCAGCCTTGATATTTTCATATAAGAAGCCACAAATTGGTAATCAAGACTTAACATATCAAAATTAGTTCTTACAATCAGTCTAGATTATTTACACTTTTATCTGGCTGTCACCTGCTTTAAGTGGATACCTTGTTACCTCCCTTGAATGACTATGAAACCCACATTTTAATGTAGAAATCATAGCACATCTTCAAATTGTGAAATATTTTACATTACTAGAGACAGATTTATACAAAAAGTTAGTTTTCCAAACCTTTATTGATATGTTGAAGCGTTGTGACGGCGACCTGTTTTTTCCATCTTCCACATGGAACAGGAAGCTATCTCTGACTGGTTCCTTGTTCAAGTGGTCAGACTGTACATACAGGATGTAGTTATTATAAAGGTCAGACACAGGGAATGATGAAACCAGTCTGTCCTCCATTACTTCTGATCCCTCTGCTGTAAATGCAAAGAACATTTTCTTTCTGTTTTTAATTAATTTTCTTTTACATTGGTAAGTTTTTAAAACATTATATATACTGCTCTTAAATAACTGCCTCCTAGAGTTTTGACCACTATGTGCACTGAAAGATTAAGGGATTGTGGAGGTTGTGGTCTATTCTACCCCCACTGGGTTCAAACCTCCAACCTTAAGGTGAAAAGTAACATGATCTACCCCTAACATACAGTGTCTTTCATTAGTTGCAAGATTTATGTAAATAGTTAAGCAATATCTGACAATTTCTACCCAGTTTTTAAAGGCCTATAAAATACAATCCAACTTATAATGAACCTTTTATCTCAAACTCTGCTATGTCAAATTCCTGCTTACATCAAAGTCATTTGTTGGTCCGAATCTTAGTTTTCAACTGTTCCCAAGAATTCAAATTAATGAAAGCCGATTGTACTTGATCTTAAGAGTTACTTCCCCACTGTGCTTCACATCATCAGTCACATACCTGGTGCAATGTCCTTGATGACACCATATCCCGGTTGTGTTTCTATGACAATAATAAGGTCATCTAGTACAGTGTCAGGGTCAGCCACTTCAAGGTTATCAGAGGTCAATGTAACCATTCCTCCTTCCATAACCTAATATAAAATATAAACATTAAAAAGACTAAAGCTTCAGACTAAAGTAACTGTCTAGTATTTGACTGTGATCACATACTTCTGTAAATTAATTATCATCAATTTAATATACTGGCTTTACACTGCATTAAATCTATAAATATATACAAAATAATTAAATACAGAAACGCCTTGTATCTCTAGCATGGACTGTCACTCTTACCTTAACACCAGAGATGACCTTGACCCTTGGTGGGAGGTTATTGTCAGGTTCTATGACTATAGTCAGTGTCTGACTCGGTAGGACATTTCCGCTTGTATCTGTTACATTGAAGGTCAAAACCTCTGTCACAGTTTTGTCACCAATCTCGGAATCAGCTAGGAAACTGAAATGTTAAATTTATTTTACATGGTAAATACACAATTCTACCACAAAATAAATTTTCAAAGGCTGTTTGCTAAACTACTGTACTGCCGATTCTTACGATATTTACACGTATTTACAATTACAATTGTTCTATTATCAACCCTACTTAAGGAAAGAATTTGAACAACAGCAAGTTAATCAATGGAACTATGGAAAGCATTTTGATGCTGGATTTAGATTCCAATATATAACTGGTATTAGTATTTCACAATAACTGAAAGTACACTTCTTTCTTCTCCCTTTCATGATACCTTCAAAATGTAATAATGTTGGTTTTCAAACAGTGGGGCTCAAATCAAGAAACAGTAGAGAAAATACCTCAGCTGCTGATTGTTGATGTCAGCCTGCGTGAATACATCTCTGAGCATGACCTGTTGGTTACTTAGCAACAATTTTCCATGGGTCGTCTCCATGGTGAGCATTATATTCAAGCTGTAATCCTCATCATCACTGTCAGCAAAGGTAAGAATCTGTCTGGTTACTACCTCGGAAGTTCCTGAAAATACAAAACAGGAATTAGACGTTTTTATCTGATTGTTTTGCACCAACACAAAAATATAACAAAATACATTGGAATCTGATATTGATGCTCCAGGCAGGATATTATAAAGTAAACATATCTATCTAAGTTCTGGAAACTGCACCTAAGGTCTGAATTCACTAATGCCACATGAAATGAAAAGCTACACTAGGTACAAAACTTTTCTGACAGCCAGTGGTGGATAAAAACGAATCAGAAAACCAATCTACCACTTGCAGATGGCAATTCAAGATACACACATTCTCAGACAGATGATTTGCATGAAGCAGATAGCAGAATGTATGGACAAGACTGGCCCACTCAATATAGTATGGTACGAAGTAAATTGAAGATACAAACCTTCTCTGACAACCAGTCTGCATGTTGCAGACGGCAACATATATGGAGCAGACTGGTCCACTCTCATCACTGAGATATCAATGGAGGTAGAGGTAGAATATTCCCCATCAGTGACAGATAACTGCATGGTGTCATACAGTCCCACAGAACCATCATGCTGATACTGGAACACATTCATCTCAATCTCAGAGTACGTAAACATATCCCCTGAAACAATTTATAAACATTCATATCTTTTGAAATTTATTAATGAAACTAAAAAATTACACTGAAATGATTTTAAATGATATAGAACGGTCTCTTCAGACAAAATGTACCAATGTTACAGTAATCCTCTAATGACGTCTGCTGTGAGAAAACCAGTATGAGTATGAATACGGTTCAGTGTTCATATCTGTACAATCTGCTTTGAACTGATCCTGTTCCTTGTCCATCATAGACAACCCGAGTAACAATATTTAATTTCTAATTGTATTTGTGTTCCAAAACGAGAATACTTTTTTTCTCTTCTTTTCTAATGGCTATACATCTATATGTAAAAACATTGAGTTTTGTACAATTGGGCCAAAATGATAGGACAACAATGTACAGATCAATGTACTGAAAAAAAAACTACCTTGTTGAACAGTTACTTTTATCCCTTTTTCTACTTTCTCTAACTTGCCACTATGAGGGGCTCGTGCCAAGGTCACAATCAGGTCAGATTTAGGAGTATCTTCGTCAATAACACCAACAACTGAAGGACTGATGGGAATATTGCCGCCTTGTGGCACATGTAGCCGTGGAGAAGGGGAGACAAATCTTGGGTGTTTATCGTTGACTGGTACCAAAATAATTGAAAATTTGTGCTCCTGGACTGGTACATCAACTTCTTCATCTGTCACTGTTAAGAAGTTAAACATTACATACATGTTGCATTAAATCTAGACAGTCATATTCAAACTCTGTGAAACCTACTTATTTTAAACTTTCAACAAAGCATCAAGTTTGATGCTTATGCATGTGGAAAACCACACAAAAAAGTTTATTTTTATCTGAAAATATTCGCGGAGTACAACATGTCAATGACAAAACATGGAGGATTAACTAGGGCTTCTCAGTCTTTATATGATTGTTAGGGAATATTTTTTCAAAAAATATTTTCAACTGTTCCTTTAAGTTTTCAATTTACCTGTAAAGTAGAAGAACACCTCACGTTCTTTGACACCAAATTCTGATTCTGGCGGTCTATATATAATCCTATTATTGTTCACATCATCCTGGGTAAAACTTCTCAAGGCTTGCGTAGGTCTTTCCATGTGCTCCACAAACCCATCCCGGAGCCTCAACGGACGTGTAATGGTAAACAGGATACGCTCTGGGCCTGTGTCCCGGTCTATGAAGCTCAAACTAGAACTTGTTATTGGAACCAGCTGTTTTTCCGCTACCTGAAAATTTCATACAAGTATATGGAATATTATCAAATGTTTACTGTCTGCCTTAACTTAAATTACCTTTATGTTAAAAACAATACAAGCAAGAAATTGGCTGTTTGAAGAGAATGTATACGAGAAAATTCTATCTCTTTGCAGATTAAAAATATCTGTATGTCACGACAAAAAAGACTTTCATTTTTGATTACACAAATGTGGATATAGAACATGGAATAGTCACGATTTGAATTTATTTCCATTTAACTCGTTTTAATGGCATAGTCTTGATCTTTCCACAGAGCAGATGATATTTTTATCAGTTACATACCCTTATTCCCAGAGTAGCTCCATTTGTCAGGGTCGGGTAGGTTGCTTGCCCTGGATTTTTCTTTTCTCTCACCGTGATTTTAAAAGTCTGATCTGTTAACACACCAGCTGCTGAATCCATGTCAGCTACCTGTAACATACAATTTGTTCATTGCTCCATGATACAGAAGACAATACAAAATAGAGTAAACTGTGCACAACAATAACAGAACTTATAGAACTTATTAAAGCCACTAAATATTAAGAAGAAACTTTCACTTGACTGTATGAATATCTAATTCTCTGAAATTAACGTCTTTTTCAATAGTATTTCAGGTATTTACAGGCAGGCTGTTTATCCAATCAACATTCCTGGTGAGGATCAGTTCTCATCTCCAATGTGGGGCATAATTATAGATCATTACCTCAAATTTGACAATATCAGTGAAAGCTGCAGTTCCTCTATTCTTGTACCAGATTCTTCCCTCATCTATATCTCTCTGAAGGAACCGTGTCATTCTGGCAGCCATGGTACCATCTCCAAGATCTTCCCATCCATGTCCTATACCACTTGGGGGAATGGGTACTACCATTATTATCTCACCTAATAACAAACATTGAAAAGTGAGACTTTCACCTACTCTTGTTTTCTTTTACAGAGCCATACCTAAAAGATTTCCACACTTCAAAGTAGTGTGGTATCTAAGAAAATTCCAGAATTGGCTTGGGTTTGCACATGGAAAGTTGTTTAATGGCAGGTTTCAGTATCATTACGTTATCAGTCAGTATGCAATGTACACTAAACAACAAAGGGGGACAATTTGTAAATGAGGCAAGCTAGAGTTATGGTTCGTTCTGTGTGACATTGTTCATATGTACCAAGTTTAATGGGAGTACCAAAATTTAGCTGTATTAACTGCTTCACAAAGTTAAGCCTAGACAGAAAAGAAAAGAACAGAACAGAACAGAACTGAACAGACCTTTCATTTCAATCAGGCTTTACAATATATGAGAACAACATGATTCATTAAATACATGATTATGACAGTTACTAGCAGCCTGAAAAAAGGAATCAGCTTACAGGGGAATAGCATGTTCATTTCACCTACGATTACAATTTGATGCCGAGTACATTGCTAAATTATTTTGCTTACCTTTGGATGGATTATTAAGTGGAGGAACCAGTGTATAAACAACTTCCTCTCTCTTGGAACTAGCATGTGTCATGACCTTGGCCAGCAGAAGGTCAGGAGAGATCTGTAACATTTCTCCAAGAACAACATGGCCGACTTTATTGTGCATCAACACAGGTCCATTATTCTCCTACAATATGGTTATATTTTTACTAGTACATCTTTCTTTCTAACGTAAAATTTGTTTACATCTGAAAGAATGTTTCCTGGGGACAGTTTGCAAAAGGCTATGTCATGAGTTAAGTGGCAAAACCAATGACAAAGCAAAACAAATCATTTTTGTTACCGGTATGTCTTTAACCTGTTGTTTAAACAGAAAAAGGCTGAATTAAATGTTCTTAATTTGTTCTCTTCAGGGTGAATAGGCCACTTCTGATATATATGGCTGTCCCAAAAGTTCTTAACAGTTTAAATTAATTTATGTGTAGTCAAATAGTATGCAAATAAAAAACTATTTTATATATTAGTTAACGAGAGTCAAGAGCTCTTAATATATCTCTATCTGAAATAAAATCAAACACTTCTCATGCACTTGTCTAGCCATATAAAGTGTCAAATTTAAGAGTTCATTAAACATAGCATGTCACAAACTAAATGAGCCCCATTGTGTCAGAACATCAACATTCTGTATTTACAACCAGTATGGAGCCAGATCAACGGGTACATCCATGCAGTCTAATCAAAATCTTTACTGTTCCCTACTACCAGGTAATCCATCCCAGACAACCTTTATAACAATACTGTAAATCATGAAATATTCATGATAACTTTATTTTCAAATCCCCCCCCCTCCCATGTAAATGCTGGTTTCTCATTGTTAGGTTCATACACAACAAGAGGTACTTTTATCCCATACCTTTTCTCTCACTTCAATATAGAACATGAATGTGATGAGATGGAAGCCATCTGAAGCCTGTAGTAAAACATGATCTGGTCCTTTCTCACCAGCTGGATTATGTTTGTAACCTATGACCCCTGATCTGAGGTCACCGAGGGTGAATACTCTTACAGGAATGTGAAGGCCACTGTTATAGAACGATCCCTCTTTAGGGCCTGAAAGAGATGATAATATGAAAATACAAGGAAATGACCAAACTGAATTGTTGTCATTAAATCATCAGCCAGCCTCGCCTCTATGATAGTGTGGTTAATGTCACATGTGGATGTTAGTCTAGAAAATATACTTATCATTTCAAGGAGTCATAGAATAGTAATTAAACTGCCCGCCAATACAAAAAGCATATAGGGTTAAACCCCACCCCAACACCCACACAAAAAAATCATCCACCATTTAAATAACTTTTAAAACAAGAGGGCCAAGATGGCCCTATATCGCTCACCTTGGTACAAGTCCACTTGCCTGGTGGAAGATCACTAGATA
>JAUMHA010368201.1:0-10721 GCA_032359765.1 Saxidomus gigantea | reverse complement strand
TAGTTGTTCAAATGATTACATTCCATGCAGAACTCTGGTTGCCGTGGCAACAGAAAGGAAAACCTTTAAAAATCTTCTTCTCAAAAACCGGAAGGCCCAGGGCTTAGATATTTGGCATGCAGCACTGTCTGGTGGTCCTAAATTTACCAAGATTGTTCAAATAATGACCCCTGGCGCCCTTGATTTTACATAGGCTTAATATAGAAAAAAACTTAAAATCTTCTTCTCTGAAACCTCAATACCTAGAGCTTAGATATTTAGCATGTAGCATTGCCTAGTGGACCTCTACCAAGATTGTTCAGATTATGACCCCCGGGTTTAAATTGACCCTGGCTGGGGGTCACTTAATTTTATATAGGCTTATTTTTGAAAAACTTTAAAAATCTTCTCTGAAGCCAGGTGAGCAATATAGGGCCATGTTGGCCCTCTTGTTTTATTTCCAAGTACATGACCTTTATATTATCATTTTTCAAGGAGATGTGTCGAGTGTCTATATTGGAAGATCACGAAGTCAGGTACTTTGACGTATTTTATCTTTTTTTTCGTGTCACAGTTTTCAAGAAACTAAAATGAAAATTGATGAAGTTCAGGCATGGTCAGTTTCGAATCACAAGAATTTTACGTAATTCCATATTTAGGGTTATAAAGCCACCTGCTACTTAATAAGACTAAAATATACTGAGAACGTCCTCACACAAAAAAATACATGTACATAGATCTGGTTTTCAGTTACAAGAAAAAATTACAATATATCATTTGTTCGGAAAGAGTGTCCAGAAATTATTTGATTTTAGAAAGTGGTACTATTTTCTTTTAAATGAACAACGTAATTGTCATATGTAACTAGATATATAGAAAAGTTTTTTTTGACAAGCTTTCTGGATAGAAGTAGCAGACCAAAATTGTGCAACAAAATTTAAAGTTTCCTTTAATTTAAGAACGATATTTACTTTAATATATAATTTTGTTTACATATTAAACAATTTTTAATAGTTCTGCTAAAAGTAAAACTACACCTGAATCATGTTAAAAAAATGTAACAGAAATGACAGCATCCATTTTCCAATGCAGGATAGGGGAAGTGAGATTATAAAAAGACTTAAACCTGCTGAGTCATTTTTCAAACGTGAGTCTGGCTCACAGACTCGCACCTCTTCTGAGTCGGACTTGTCTGAAGGTATTGAAGTAGTACCTGGGAATTACGGAACTAAATTCATCTCTAGTAAGTCTGACAGCTCTGACAGGCTTAAGGGAAGGGACATAACTTTCTTCTTTCGTAGTTTTTTCGTTACTTATTTTCTATGTTGATTTAGAGATTTTGTAGTTCTCAGTTTGGGATTATAGGTTTACATTATAGGTTTGAAAAATAGTTTTGCTCATTTCTGTCCACTGATCAGTCCATCTGCACTTTGTGTTCGGGCTGTAACTTCTATATGGGTTGACCATTTTACAAGTAACTTAATTCACACAGAAGTTGCTCATAACACAAGGGTGTTTCATGCCCCACACCCAAGGAGCTACCTTTTAGGTCAAGGTCACATTTAGGGCTCAAAATCTGTAATATAGGGTTATATACCAGTACTTTGTGTCCGCAATGTAACTATTACATGCATTGACTGATTTTGAAATAACTTCACAATTTTTGTTGTCACTACCTCAAGGGTGTATCATGCACAACACCACAGGAACTACCTGGAAGGTCAATGTCACACACTGGGCTCAAATTTCTTCTGGTATTTGTGACAAGACTGTAAATTCTACCTGCATAGACTAAACTTAATATAACTTCTCACAGTTGTTGCCTATACCTTGGCTGCTCAAGGCCAAGGTCACATCACAGGGTCAAAGGTCATAAGACTGTATCTCCTCAACCCCTGGAAGGATATTTTTAAAACTTCAGCAAAATGTTCAGCTCATGGAGACAACATGCAATAGTCATGTTTCAACCAGGTCTGGTCAAGGTCAAATTTAGAATCAAAGGTAATGTTTCCTTAACCTCCTTAACCTTTCAATGGATTTTCTTAAAATTTGAGGTAACTTTTATTATCATTGAAACAATGTGAAGAATTTGTTTTTCAACCACACATGGCCCAAGGTCAAGGTCATACTTAAGGGTCAAAGGTCACCAGATTATATCTCCGTAATTCTCTGAAGGGTTTTCATCAAACTAAATTGGTCAAATTTTCATCTTATCATGATGACATAGTGCATTGTTGAAAGTTACTCCTTTAAATGATTTTCATCAAACTTTGTGGACACATTAATCTCATCCTGTCTTACCACATTGGGGACCTTGTATTGCATGGCAATACTCATACATTTTGTTATTCTATTTCTTAGAGCTAGATGTGTTTTCAGCTGTGTTGTCTCAGGTAAGCTACATGGTGCCGTCATGGTCAGCTTGACTTTGTAATGGTAGATCCTTTGTTTTTCTTTGTAGTTATTTTGCATACAGCTGTTAACATTTAATATGTTTCTAGAACTTAAAGAAACAATTTTTGTAACAAAAAACTTTTTTTGGAGAAGAGTTATGTCCCTTACTTTTCTTGTTTTGAGCGAAGTGTGCCGAGGCTATATGTAACAAGCTTCACAGCCAGCGGCTAGAATGTTTCACAAGTCCATCATTTCCCATCTCTGATAAATCATTAACTAACTACCTCAGTACCCCTAACATCCTAGGATTAATTGACATCACAAGAAGTTTTAGTGACATTTTCACGGAATCTTTCTAACCATGGTTCTTGGCCCCACCTCTCCTGCTGCCCGGCGTATATGTAGCTATTTCACGTTTCTATTTGCTACTAATGTCTTGGGGTAACTTGTCCATCAAATCACTTACAATGCTACTATGTCAACTATGCTCGCATGTTTTGACAGACCCGGCTAACACTAACGGCTGTAACTGCTCAAAGAGTTAATGATCTACGTGATATTTAAAATTTGTTTGTTGCAGACAGAGATGTCACTCAGCTTGCAATGTGTTTCAGGGATATGCTTAACTCTGCATAATGCTTCTTCTTCTACAAGTTTGTAAGGCAGATGGTTGGTTTTCATGCATGTTCTTTCTTATTCAGAAATCCATCTTTAAGTTTAAAAATATGATCATTTTAACCTTTGTGATGGTATGGTATATCAGTGTGCAGATTTTGCTAAAACATTGAAGAAATTGAAGCTAGAGTGAGAGCTATATATATTTGTACAACATTTCAGTAGAATTTTACAAGAAGAATAAACTTAACCAAAAACAAAATGTGACTAGGCACTAGGTAATGATTAAAATCTAAGTTCATGATTTTGTTTGGTAAAGGAATTTAGAATATTTTGATATGTTAACATAATTTTGAAACAAATGATTTTCAAATCATGGATGGTGTTTGAAAGATAGTAATAACATTGGGAACAGTTACTAAACTCTCAGGACCTGTTGTCCTCATGTGTTGACTTTTTCTTATTTTGACAAGCTTACTCAGGTGAGCAAGGTAGGTCTGAGAGGAATTTGGGTGACAAATCATATAATCTGGTAGAATTTCTGACAGCATAATTATAATAGTATAAGAGTTTTCAATTCAGTTTTATGTGTAAACAGTATGGTGGATGACAGGACCCACTTACATTTAACAGCTGCAATTGATACAGGGGAAATTTTGTATTTAAAAAAAACATGTCTATGGTAAAATGACATTTGGTTTGAGAGCAACTTTTGTGGTTTCCTTAGGCAAGTAAATAAATCATACCCATTCATTTGGAATAGGCTTAATGTTTTGCTAGTTTAATTAAGGCAGGTGTAGTTTTTATGTCACACAATTGTGGTTTCGGTGAAGTCTGGGTCAGTGACTAGTTATGTAACTATAATGTTATAGCTAAATGATGGACTTGTATTTTTGTTAATTAAAGTTGGTTTCAGGCAGAGTGTCAATGCTACATCCTTCAGGTTTGGTTTAGGTGAAGAATACCTTCTACAGAAACCTCACCTGACCTTGACAACGACATTGAAATTGATACATCAGTTGACATTGAATTTAGAGTTATGAAAGATTTTTAAGGTTAGCACTCAATGTTGCTTCACAGTGCATTTAGAGCATTGTAGCCGATGGCAAATGCCATTTACAAACTAGAATTTTCTTAATGGACTGATGTATTTGATTCATATTATAAACTATTATGTGAAGGATATTTGTACTTTTCATCACATTTTTGCTACTCTATAATAAGGTATAATTAGACAAAAAAAGCTATGAACATATTAAGTGGAGATGTTGTTATGTCACTCTATTTTCAGAGCTGCTGTTACTTTCTATCTTTTAGGTATATTTAAGGGTGTAAAATGCGTGCATGTGAAGCATGCATGCATGTGGAAAAGTATTTTTGCACTATCTTATCACACACTGGCACGCTCCACCTACAGGAACGCACCATTCTTCGTGGATTTCCTTTCAATCAGGCTATAGTTACAGTAGTTGATCACTTTATTTTAGTTTTGGTCGTAATTACTCCTTTCTTACTGAAGTCGTTCACTATATAAATCCCAAGAATACCAGAATACTAAGTGCAGAGCAGCATCGGAACCCACGGTTTATTTCTTCCGCTTCTCTCCATTCATTATCAATTCGTAATGAATAGCCTGGGTTACACCGGGAGGAGTAGACAGTGTAAAATAACCTTTTCCAACAACAGAAAGATGCTAATGCACTTAAAAACAAAAGCTGTTCTCTACAATAATCAGGAAAGTGCAATTTTATAACACTGAATTATGAGAAGTAAAAGTATGTTTACTTGTTCTTGCACCATTTTTATGTCTTATCTCTTAATGCATTAAAGTTAGTCTGGTTATTTTATGTTTTATTTTCTTCTAGTTTATCTTGATAGCAGAATCAGGTAAAAATGTCATATATATATATTTAGAGGTGCAAAGGTCTGAAATTGGCTTCAAGACTGTGAATAGTGTTAAAGTTTATCACTGATTTTATTTATAGAACAAATCAAGCGAAGCCACAGTGAAAAAGGCGGTGACAGACTACAGAGCCTCATTTCAAAGTACAGAGGATACAGTGATGTGGGCGGCCAACCAGAGCGGAAAATAAAACCCCTTTCTTTGTCACCTAGTAGTAAAATGGGACTAGTCACAAAAGGGCGGAGTTTTGGGCCAGCAGCCCCTAAAACTGATAAAGAGGTGAGTGGTGAGGTCACAGAGTGCAGTGTGCAAGAATCTCACTTTCCTTTAACCTCATCACATTTTTCAAAATCTGAATTCTCTGCTCAAGAAAATAGTCCCATTTTGCAAGAAAATAGTGCCAAAGAAATAGAAGTGCCAGTTGGGAGAGTAGAAGGAGCTGAACAGACAGATCTGAATGGGGGATTGGTAGAGGGCCGGGATGGGGAGATTGGCACAGGAGGTGAAGCAGGGGATGATGATGAAGATGATGATGATGATGATTATGAAGACTCTGATGATGAGGACTCTGATACAGAGCAAAAAGACATCGATAACTTAATAGACAGGTAATTTGTTATTTCATTTTAATTTGCTAAGATTTTGTTCCTTTATTTCAAATTCTAACCCCTTTCATATTTTGTTTTTATTTACAGTTTTAGTTTAAATGAAAACAAAGAAACACGTTAAATAGTGATACAATTACTTCTAAAATTTAACTTTTGTTTCAGTCGTGTCCTATAAGTGGTAGATTTGTTTTCTCTGTAAATATTAAATAACATGATAACAACAACAGTTACTGCTACTTATAATGAGAATGACTGAAAATTATGCTCAAAATGCCATCATTATATAACATCATATGTTGTATGTTCTTGTTTCAACATATTGTAAAATTTGAATCCTGTTATATCAGTGTGATGTTTAAATCCTGTTATATCATTGTAGAGCTTGAATCCTGTTATATCATTGTAAAATTTGAATCCTGTTATATCATTGTAAAATTTGAATCCTGTTATATCATTGTAAAATTTGAATCCTGTTATATCATTGTGTTGTTAAAATCCTGTTATAGCATCCTAACATTCGAGAATCCTATTAAATCGTTGTAGGAATCGTGTTATTTTACTATAACTTGCAAATCCTGTTATGTCCCTTGTTGAATCAAGGTTTCTGCATTCTCATCATTCTACAACTTCCTGTTAACCTTTGGCCTCCAGTTATGGTGTGTTTGAGTGTGTTGGGCATGGAGAGATATTCAAACTTTTCTTACGATACCTTTTGGAGACCAGAAATCCTGCTTGCTTGTAATACCTGTACTTATATAGTTTACATTTCTGGCTAAATCATACTTGCCAAGCTAGTACATTCTGGAGAGCATCTGACTTTGTTATCTACTGATGATTCTTTTTGAAATTCAGGTTTTTTCATCAGTCTCTGATTAGTTGATATGCGAAAGTGGTTTATAAAGTTCCATCTGCTTCTAGTTTGGATAAGTTTAGTAAAAGATTATGGAGATAGGTGTTAATGAAAAAAGGTATCAACAAATGAATCATTTTTTGTAGAAAGTTTGCATTTGCAATGATCATACTAGATGTGGTTACATTAGGGAATGACCTTTTTTCATTATCTTGGATAAGTGTCAAAGGTGGAAGGATTTGTTTAAACTTTCGCCAAAATTGCATACATTAGCCATGTTTCTACCAAGCCTGCTCAAGGTCAAGGTCACATTTAGGGTAAAAGATCATGTTTCTATATTTTTCCCAACCTTTGTGAAGAATTGTCTTGAAACATTGGATAAATGTTAATCTCAAAGAGAGGATAATTATGAAGAATTCATTTTTAAATCATGCTTGGCTCAAGGTTAAGGTCACACTTAGGGGTCAAAGGTCACCAGACTATATCTCATTAACCCTTTGGAAGGATTTTCATCAAACTTGAGTAAACTGTTAGTCTCATCATGAAGACAAAGATCAAGGTCACTCTGAGGGGGGGTGGGGGTCAAATACCTATATATTGTAAACCCCTTGAAGGATTTTCGTGAAACTTTGAACATACATTTATCTCATCCAGTCATATACAGGTGGGGACTTTGTACTGTATGGCAATACTCAATCCATTTTAATAGTTATGTTTTGTAATTGGCATAATTTTGTTTTACTTCTTTTTGAGAGGAAAATTCCAGTGTCCATACATAGTAAATGATAGGAAATTATTCCCATTTTAATGGAGATGTGCTCTTATTCTTAGAAATGCGCAGTAATAAAATTCCAGGGAAAGCATGTGAATCATTACCAAGTAATACAGTTTAAATGTAATTCTCTATTTTTTCTCATTTTGATCAGTTCATGCAGAGAATTCTACAGGAAAGTTAGAGTGATTTATTTACCGCCTACCTCTATTTCATTTCATTAGGGAGTAAGATAGACTGTATATCTAAATATGTTAAAGCTGTATTCAGATGCAAGTACAAGTAAAATGTCAAATGAAGCATGTGGGATAGCTATGAGGTTGTGTGTCAGAATGCAATTTCTGCATGAATACTCTATATATATTTTGTCCTGGTTTTGTAAGAATTAGGATCATTTTTATATTGATATCTTTGAACTTAAACTTGATGTCCAACTGTTCTAATACTTAAATAGGGGTCTGTTGCAATTTCCCCAAAAATGTTACACTATTTATGCCTCTTTAACTCTTTACAATGCTTCAGAAGTTTTTTTTGACATAGATAGTTTGTCAAATGATGCAGGAAGTAATGTTACAAAAAGTGTTAAACTGACCACAGATAATTTTCAACTGCTTCTATACCACTTTGACATTAATACTGGGTATAGTTGGTGAAAACTGATTTATTATAACCATAGAGATTTCCTTCAAATTTTAAACATATATTTCCACTACTGTAACAACTGATCACTATATCAACAAGTCCCATAACCCCTCACTTCCTGTACTCATGATTAAGCACATTTCAAAATGAAAAGTCCATTGAATGGTTCAGTTTGTTCAACAATTAAAAACATCCACTTTGGCTATATAAAATTTCCACAGTTCATCATTATTCTAATTAATTTTTCCATTCTTTAAATTAACAGAAAACACCATTTTGAAGAGTTATTATATGTAAAAAACTTTCCATAGAGATTTCCATCAGATTTTAAACATACATTTCCACTACAGCTGATCACTTCCAGCAAGGGCCATAACCCCTCACTTCCTGTACTCATAATTATGCGTATTTCAAGATAAAAAGTCCATAGAATGGTTCAATTTGCTCAACAATTAAATACATCCACTTTCGCTTTACAAAATTTCCAAAATTCATCATTACATTCTAATTTTCCCAGTCTCTAAGCTAACAGGAAACCACCTTCTTGGAAGAGAGTTATAAAATGTAAAATAATTTTTTGCATTACATGTACATCTTAATAGTAGAAAGCATACTTCTGTATGTTTTAAACTGTAGAATCTTACGTAATAACTTTAGCAGTTAATAAGTGATAGATAGGATATATTGTTTCTATATTCATACCATTTTGTGGCATACAGTGCTGTAGTTTATTTAAAGTGTTACAGTCATAACGAATAGTAGAAAATGATATGATGGTGCAATGGTTTCAAAGCTTGCTCACCTGAGGATCAGAGGTTCCCGAGTTCGATCCCCAACAGTGACTAAGTAGTGGTAGTGTCCCTAGGCAAGACATAGATAATTCCACATTGCCTCTCTCATTGAGGTTGATTTAATCCTAATGAGTCTCGAGAACAATTAAGCCAAGTTGTAAGTACTTTAGGATCCCTAAGTATACCTAGACGTAGGTGATGCCACTCCATCACCATATCAGTACAGTCAAATTGACATTAGACAGTTGAAAAAATATCCTTCTCAGCAGTTTTTCCCTCTGTGAAATATTTTCTCTTTATTACCATTAAAGGAAATCCACTCAGATTTTCCATAAACAGTTCTAAGTAGATTCTTAATCTGCTGTTTCTCATCTTTCACATTATTTTGCCCACACCGGTTAACTTGTCTGCACTGAAAAACAGGATTGTACTTAATACAAAATAACCTATGAACATGGAGAGAGAGAGAGAATATAAAATTACAGCCAAACAGCAAAACAAAATTTGTCTTACGCCCTAATGAATTATTAGATATGCTTCCAGGCGTCCTTGCACTCATGTTCAATTAAAGTATGACTTTCACTTTTTATACCACCCCGTTGACATTGTTAAGTGGAGGCGATGTAGAAATCACGCAGGGTTTGTATGTACTGACCAATCTTACATAAAGTTTAAGTAATACTCAGAAACTACATGTCAGATTTTTACCAAACTTCTCTGGCACTTTTCATTGACCCTTTTCAAGATAGAGGAAATGGTTCTGGTCCAGTACACACAGGGGCCACTGTTACTAAAAATAGAAAAAAACCTTTAAACTGTTTCTTCTCATGAACCAATGGATGGAATATCATCAAACTTGCTTTGTAGCATTCTTGCATTTCCCCTTTCAAAAAACAGGAAAGGGTTCAGGTCCAATGTACATTGGGGCTGCTGTTACTAAAAAATAGACAAACCTTTAATTGGCTATTTCTCATGAACCAATGCATGGAATGTCACCAAACTTGGGTCCAGTGCATATAGGGGTGTTCTTACTAAATTAGAAAACAAAAATGAAATTGCTTCTTCTCATGAGCCAGTGGATGGAATATCACCAAACTTGCTCTGTAACATCCTTGCATTGTCACCTTTCAAAACAGGAAATGGTTCCAAGTACAGTGCACGCTGCTACTAGAAATAGAACAAAAATTTTAATGTCTTCTTCACATGAAATAGTGGATGGAACAATGCCATACTTGCTCTGTAACATTTTTGCATTGTCTGCTTCCAATTCTTTTCCATCAGTGGTTAAATGAAACTTTTTGTTAATCTTTTTTATATGATGTTACTTCACACTGACTGAAGTAAACTGAAGAATATGGAGTTCTGAAAAGTCAACACACTCATAAAATTCTATGATTACAAATCATGGTGGAAAAAAATATATAACCGGAAATCAATTTCTATAACTGACAGGCGGTAGACAGGTGTTCCTTAGATACAATACATCAGGAAAAAAACATGCTCTACCTACAATTAGCATTATGCAGTCTGACCTGCCCTCGAGACCACCTGAGTAAAGGGTCATTCTGACCTATGTGACCACTTTGTATTCTTCCCTTGCAATTTCAAGCAATAACAATCTATCCTGAGAGAAGAAACCACCTGTCATAAGAGACTACAATTTCTACTTCCCTTTGTGGTTGCTTAAGACAAGTTTGGCTGTACTTGTGTGCATTCCAAATTTTTGCAACAGGCTTTCCAAAAATATATTTGCTGAAATCTTTATAACTGGATAAATTGTTAAGGAAATAGTTTAAAATCCAGTTAAGAACTTAACTAGAAATGTTCACCCAGTATGTGACTTTTTATCAACATTCTCACATTTACCTGAGTATCTAAAATGTATTTGTGACACTGTGAAAAAGGCCTTTGCCTTCTTTATTCTTGCATTCATTTCTGCTTTTCCTCTCCCCTATGACTTATCCCGTTCATCTAGTTTCATTATATGACGTATTTCTGTCACATTCATCCTTTCTTCATTGATCTTTTTAACCAGTTATCATCATGTCTTCTTATCAAAATTCACTGCACCTCTTGCAACACAATTGTTAGTTTGAATGTCTATTTAAATACAATGAAATTATGTGAGAAAAAACTAGTTAACTATGTGTGACAGAAATTATAATAT